>LZPO01009066.1:14649-30721 GCA_001675575.1 Neotoma lepida | reverse complement strand
TCTCTCCTTTCATCTTTTTCCTTTGTTCTCTAAGCTCAAGGGTCTGGAGATCTTGAATGGACAGAATCCACACTTGGAGCTTGATGAAATCCATGTAAACTAAACTAGAATTAAAAAACAGCAGCAGCAGCAACAAAAAAACAAAAACAAAAACAAAAAAAAAAACCAATGTGAGTATTTTTGTTAATAGGAGAGAGTTCCAGTTCTAATTCAAGCATATTAAAATTTCAATGCATATTTAGTGATTTGGGTAAGTCCTTCCATGTACCCAGTTTTTGAAATGTCCCCTCCTGAGGGGTTTAGAGAGCAGACTTGGTGGTTAAAAATGCTTGCTGCTCTTGTAGAAGACCAGAGTTCAGTTCCCAGCATCAATGAGGCAGCTCACAATTGCCTGTAACTCTAGCCCTAGGGGATCTGACTCCTCCTCCTCCTTTTTCTTCCTCTTCCTCTTCCTCCTCTCTCTCTCTTTGTCTCTCTCACACACACACAATTAACACACAATTAAAAGATATTTTTTTCTTTCACCCAACAGCCTTTTAACAATACCTACCAAGAGCATGTGTATACAGGTATAGGTGTCCAATGCTGCCGTATAAACATACACCCAGTCTCTGCTCCAAAGGCCTTTTCAGACTAGCAGTGGAGACACACATTTGAAGCAACAATTGTAACATGGAAAGTCACTTGCCATCACTCAGACACTATGGAGCCAACGCACACGAACCCTTTCACTTACTGGTTAGTATAGGATAATTTACCAGGCTTTCCAGGTTCAGATTAGCTGGATTCTGGCTTTAGGAAGCCTTTCCTTACTCCTTTGTAATTGTGTAGCTGTGGAGAGATTAAGAGACCATCTGGCCTTCAGTTTCATCACCTGAGGAAGGAACACAATAACCATACCTTCTGTATAAGTCCATTACCAAGATCAAACAAGTTAATATAGTGGGAGCACCAGAACTAGTAATATTTAGCAGTATTTGCATGTCCTACATGAATGTTAATAATTATGATTATCACTCCTTATTTTCAAATAAGTTCAGTATGGATATAGAGTAAGATCTCCACAGATAACTCATTGGGGGCAGGAAGAATACACTAAAAAAATAGAATTCCTATGTATTTTTCTTATTCTATTTCTATGTTTTTGTGTTTCAGGGTGTATCTATACGATGCTTGTGGTTTCTTATTTATAAAACGTTTCTTAAATTTTATTTATTATTATTGTGTGTGTGTGTGTGTGTGTGTGTTCAGGTATGCATGTGAGGGGCAGAAGACAATTTTGTGGATTTGGTTCTCTCCTTCTACCTTTACATGGGTTCTGGGGATTGAACTCAGACCATTAGGCTCTCTTAGCAAGCATCTTAACCAGCTGAGCCATCTTGCCAGCCCTAGGTTTCTTAACGGTTGAACACATATAGTTACTTTTTATTGGCAAAGTACTCAAGGAAACTTAAAGATGATTGTGTTACGGGCACACATGACACCTTGTCCACAGAAGGGACATGTGGGTTACAATTTACAAAGCACCCTGATCGATGGTACATATTAGTTACTAAGTGTTGGTAACTGCTTCTGGTCCTCACGACATCCACATGGACAGAAGGGCATTGGCGAGGGCCTATGCCTACAGCATCGGCACTTGCTATCCCCTCCAGGCGTCCCCTAGGTTTTGCAGCTTCCCAGGGGAGTGGGCTCCCATTTTCTTAGTTTATGTTTTCACCCTCACTCTCAGTTGTGGCATGGTGTGACGCATGAGATATAAGCCATTGCAATTTGAGGTGTCTGTGTCATTCATTGGCCAACACCTTCTCCAGAGTGATAGCTAATGAGTGATTTTTTTTGTTGCTGACTTTCTTTGCAAACAAGAATGCCCTCTGAGAAGCATATGAAAATATTTACCAGAGAAAGCAATCTGGCCTCTCTGCCTGATTCATTTTCAAATTTTATCGTGTAAAAGAAGCTAACAAAAACGACAGCTGCTTAGCCACAAATTAGCAAAACAAGCTCTCATACCAGATAGCTATTGACGGCTCTTACTGAAGGCAATTTACAAATTCAGCAAGGATTTCCCTTCACACATTCACACTTGGTGCAGCTTTTGAAGCCTTGCTGAGAATTTGAAGATTAATTTATGTAAACAAAAAGGAGACCCGGGTTTGCTTGAGATTCCATAAGCTCACTATATATTTAATTGGAATTCCATAAAATCTGCTCATTAAAAAGCAGAGGCTTAACTCCAAGGAGAAGTTACCATCACTTTCTCACTAGATAGAAGAGTAACAGAGGGGCTGGTGGCAATTAGTGGGCTGCTGGGGGGCACACAAATTATTTGCTTTCAAAATTAGTTTTCTGTCCTTAGCTTTTAAAAGTACCTATTCCTTCACCAAAGCTANTTTTTTCCCAAATTGAGCTAGTTTTATGATAGTATTATTATTATTTTAAATAAGGTCTCATGAAACCCAGGCAGGCCACACATTTTCTATATAGCAGAAGATGACCTTGAATTTCTGCCTCCACCCCATATTGTTGAGATTCTAGATGTGTTCTATGCCTGGCTTTTGTGGCACTAGAAACTGGCACTAGAACTTTCCGTACGCTAGGCAAACACCACACCGATTGAGCCACATCCCTAGCCCTGTAGCTCATGATTTATTGTATTTTATTTTAGAGACAGGGCCTTACTATGTAGCTGTGGCTGTCCTGCAACTAGTTGCATAGACCTTGCTAACCTTGAACTCATAGAGTTCCACTTGGCTCTGCCTTCTGAATGCTGGGCTTAAAGAC
This sequence comes from Neotoma lepida, assembly GCA_001675575.1. Classification (NCBI taxonomy): domain Eukaryota; kingdom Metazoa; phylum Chordata; class Mammalia; order Rodentia; family Cricetidae; genus Neotoma; species Neotoma lepida. The sequence goes on along the minus strand of LZPO01009066.1, from coordinate 27,937 downwards.
ATGGATCACCACATCTGGCAATATCTCATGATTTTTAAAGGGCAAAAATCCAGAAGAACTGTCCTAACACACAGCCTGCTCTGCCTTAGGAACCAATGGAGCCCTGCCTTGGCTTAGTCTTTACCTTTCTTTTTTTATTTTCCAGCTACAAAACAAATATCTGCATGCTGAGCTCACGAGCTTCCGTGTTGCTGTGTGAGTCCACGAGCTGATGCTGGGGAAACCTTTTTAAAGATGGAATGCACTGACTATTAATTTTGATATGCTTATTTACATAATTTGAGATAGTTTTTTTTTTATGAGGATACATCTCCCTCAAGTTTCTTCTTTACGATTGTGTGTATGCCCAATCATTTGTTCTTTTAATGAGAGCAGGTATTATGACCGGCAGGTTAACTCGTGAGTGAAGAAGCATGTCTTACCTTGTGTGCTTAATTGACAGGGTCATTCTATCAATTCTGTCATTCTGCTTACATACGTGTGTAATGTGCTCATAACAATCACCGTGAAGACGATCGTGTCACAATCTCCTGTTTTTGTCATTGTTGTATTGTTTTGATGATGTGCATTTTTCCTCTCCCTGAANACAATTAAGCCAATGTGGGCCCTTAATTTGATACTTCCCGACCTAGTGAATTTTACCCTTTTGATGTGAAGGAATTTATTTAAAGCATTCCAGAGTTTTGCAACACCCAGGCACCACTGACTTGTTTCTAGTGAGTGAGCATACTCACTGGGCATTTTCTATGTACTGGCTGTGGCACAGACGACATACATCAGGGTTCTTAAAAGGTTGGTCTCAGGACCAGCAGCCACAGCATCATCTGGTAACTTTCTAGAAAGGTAACTATTCAGACTCCATTAACTGATGGAAAACTNTGGCAAGGGGCCCGGCAATCTCTGTTTAAACAATCACTGAGGCCATTCTGTTGTCTAAAGTTTGAGAGCCATGCTCTGGAGGACTCAGGGTTGAGATAGAGCGCAGCTGGGTCAGTCTCCATACCTGTCCTCCTTGTAGCCTTTGGGTTCTGGCAATGCACATATTCCCTATAAATGCATCTGACTGCTAATTATATCATTGTGCATTCTGAGTTTAGTTTGAGAAATACTCTGTATGATCACTTTCACACCTCTACTGCATAAGCAGGTTCTGAAGCTGTCCTGAGAATGGCAGATTCTNCCACCTGAATCCACTTTACCTTGGATTCCCAAGAAGGCCCAAGCTGTACCGGTGAACCTAAGGCCCACACCTGGGTAGGTGGGTATTTAAAAGCAGTAAATGGGGCAGCGAGCTTCGAAGAGAGGGATGATGGGGGTTTGCTGCAGTGTGGGTGGCAGCTCACGGCTTAGCTGTGGTCTTTTTGTGCTGGGTCTTTGGTGCATGAATTTTAGCTGGGTGCAGCCCTTGCAATGTCCCACTCATATTCTGCCTTCTCGTGTAAGTAAGATCTTTTCTTCCAGACAACATGGCTTTACCCTCACATCTAAAAGTAAGTGACTACAGTTTTGTTCTCTGCTGGGGAGGCAATAATCCGGNAGCCATCTGGTAGCATTTTGTGGGGCTAGTAGGGAGGCACAGACATCTGGATTTCTTGGGAGTAGAACAAGGAGTTACTGGGCAGGAATACTCAGCTCTCCTCAGGTCTGTNTCCTGGTTTCAGCTCTATGGATCTCAGAGGTAGGATGGCTTTAGACATAATGGCAGATGTCCTGGTGNTCTGTATGCAAAGATGCTCTAAAGTATGGAGGACACAACACAGGTGTCCTGCCAGCAATTCTAGTGTGTTATGAAATGTGACAGGGCAAATGGCTTGTCCTGGATTATATAGTGCCTGTATGGTCATCAGCCCTGAGGCTGTCATTCTCTGACTTAATTCCAGTTGTGGGCTCGTAAGCTGAGAGGCTGAGAAATCCATTTCTAGTTGCCATGGAATCAAGAGCTGGCTTCCTGGGTGGGTGTACACAGCTGGATCTGCTAAGTGACTGGTTGACCTGCAGGTCTGGGGTGGTAGGGAGTAATAAGGGAATCATGTCTGGTGAGCTTTCTCTGTGGGACTGTGACAGCAACCTCCAGAAGCTTCCCTCTGTTCCCACAGGCACCCAGTTCCTACATAGTTACTGGCTTCTGCACTTTGAAGCGGCTCCCTTCGTGGGTACTTCCCTAATACAGCTCTGGGCCTGGGTACCAATTGCACCTCATGCCTCCGAGCTTATTCTAGAGTTCAAGAACCATCAAAAGGACTCACAAAGAATCCTTCTGGATGCTTTCCCCATTATCTTCTCATCTCATCAGTCAGAGGGAGGANCGTTATTGGAGATCTACTGTTTACTGCTGTATTGGATGGAGGTGGTACCTATCCTCCTGGTAGAGAAGTCTGTGTCCACTGTTGTCCCCGAAGCCCTCCTGTGGAAATGTTCCAGTTCCCAAGATAAGCGAGATATAGTGCTGCTGTTTGCATCCTTGTCCTATGCACAACCACCTCTGTTTCACCTGCCTTACGTTGAGGAGCCCTTTATCCCTAATGTGGAACAGCTGATCTTAAGCCAGANTCACCAGGAGGAGGATCGTGGCCAGGCTCATTTCCCCACAGAGAAGCTTTGTCATCTGCAGGATCAAAAGGTGAACCTTCACAGAGCTTNGTGGGGCCAGTGTATCGTGGCACCCAAGACTTTCAGCTTCCCTTACTGTCAAGGGATCTGCCTGGCCCTGAACAGTGAGCTCCTTCACTCCAATTCTGAATACTATAAGGTACAAAACNAGCCTTATTTTTATTTGGGGCTATATTGGAATANCACTAAACATTTGGCTTTCTGGGTATGTCTCCTTTTGAGTGAAAGAAGCCAGTGAANGTGGGCCTAATGTAATCTACACTAATGTAGTTTATCTTGTCTTTCCCCCAATGTGATCTTGTTTACTATAATTTTTATTCATAATTCACAACTCTNGTTTNTTGTTTTGTTTTGTTCTGTTTTGAGACAGGGTCAGTTCTCTCTATGTAGCTCGGGCTGTCCTAGAACTTACTATGTTATGTAGAAATAAGCATGAGTTCAAGTATGGCATTGAACTCACAGAGATCCGCCTGCCTCTAATTAAGAGTAAGCAAGCCACCATGCCCAGCTGAACACTTCCAGTTTTTCAAAGACCGTTCTGAAGTCCTAATCTGGCAGCTTCTCCCAAGTACCCAGCCTCCTTTCTCACTTACACCTGCCATGTCTGCTGATTAACTATGGACCCAGGACTATAATAGATTCACCTTTCTGTCCTTTGTTCTGCAGAGGGAAGCATCCACCTGCTCCAGGCTCTTTCAGGTCTGCAGACCTATCAAGGTCCGTCCTTTCTCCTTGATGGTCCAGGATGATGAACACAAGATGAGCGTGCACTACGTGAACACTTCCGTAATAGAAAAGTGTGGCTGCTCCTGAGATACCGTGGGGCCTCTTGTGGGTCTGATATCCATTTAAGTCTTAGTGGTCTATTAAGGGTCTGGTCTCCAGAGCTCTTTGGGCAAGGGTGAGGGGGATTTGGTTTCTGTTTTCCAAAGCATAGTAAAGATGGATTTGTAGGACTCACCTCTCCATGGACACTTCTCTTTAGGGGCAGAAGCCTCTGTATTACTATTCTCAGACATTGGTACCATCGAGGGGCTGGGCCCATTGGATATCTAGTTGCCTGTCATGCATTGTCTAGGGAGGCCAGGTTTAATGGCCGTCTTTGAGAATAGGGGAAGAAGAGCTTGAATGAATGTTTTTACCCTCTGTTGGGCTAAAACTCTACTGTTTAAATGGGGCTCTGTTTTACATCCTTCCAGGCTGTTCTGCCATTGTCTGAACCATAGGTTTGGGGCTGACTGGAAGCTGATCTAGCCTTGGAATGACACTTCCCTTTAGCCCAGCACTCCTGGCCTCTGGAGTGAGTGGAAACTCTGTCAAGAGGGTGTTGTGTCACAGGTTAGCCAAGAGTGGAGGACATCAAGACNCTCAACTGCCTTCAGGCTAGTGGGGGAAGGCCTTTTGTCTCACAGGAGGGTTAGGTCTCACTGTTTTAAGGGACTTCCCTGCCTAATAACTTTAACTTAATGGAAATTAGCTTTTTTTATTACCTTCAATAAAATGCTATACTATCACTTGAGAGTCTCTGAATTTGGATTCCCTACCTCTTTTCCTTGAGCCAGCAAGATGAGTAAGTATATATTGCGTTTCAAGTCTCATTGTCAAGGACCCTGAAAAAGAGGATGCTTCTGATAATTAATCTTTGCCTATTCTAGCATCCACTCAAATAACTTCTGAAATGGCCAAAAAATAGACATAGAGAAGGATTCTAGTGTGGGCTTCATGTCAAAATTACTCTTCAGTTTTGATGTGGAAGAGAAATACTTTATACCTTCCAACATCACATGCTCTGTCCCCTCAACAGGAGGGGAAGAGGAGCACACTAGAGACATATAGAAATCTCAGACTTGCCTTGTGACATTGTCTTAGTGGATAGTCATAACCCTGCATCCATGTGGAATGGTGCAGTGAGAGCTGGTTTTACAGTAGGACTTGGGGTAGTGTCCCAGCTTTGCTTTTCTTGGGCTCTGTCTTGGCAGGAGCTGGAGTTTCTGAAGTAAACAGGGATGCCCACACTTCTGTCAGTTCTAGGTGGGTTTTGGTAGTGGATTCTAATNTTTTTAAAGGTGGGTGTGTGTGGCATGTGTGTGGAGGTCTGAAGATCACCGTGGGAGTCAGTTTTCTATCGTGTGAGTTATAAGGATTGAACTCGGGTTGTCTGGCAAGCACCTTCACCTGTGGGCCCTATTTTGTTTGGTACTCCCCTGCAATCCAAGTTCTGATAGACTTAAGGGTAATTTGCATTTGGCTTAGGTTTTGATAGCAGCATCTACATCATGAACAACGCGAAAAGCCTACTGTTTGGATGCAATTCTATCTCCAGAGACTGACTTGGGATAGCATTAGGTCTGACATGCCCTTTGACACTGCTTTCTTGCCTGTAGCTCTTTAACAAGGTGCTATGGGGATATTTCAAAATTATAACACTCAAGTTTCCAGAATGATAATATTCTGCTATGTTAGTATTACACACTAATTTAAAAATTTCAATAACACATTTGACTGATTTCTTTATTGGTAGACTCTCAAATGGGAATTTAAAGTCCTAGGCTATTTATTATGTTGCTGGCTGTCTTTGAATACATACCTTCATGTGGAAGGATTTCTAAGGCAGACATAGAGCTTGTAGTTAGAGTTGTGAGTTGGTCTGGTCCAACTATTGAGCTTTTCTCTAAACATTGCCACATTATATCCCCATCCCCAATGGTGAGTCTCCATTTCTCTACAGGGGAGGTTATTCTGATAAGGAAAACATCATTGTATTTCCAGTTGCATCTTTTTAAAATGAGAATTTGAATATTTCTTAAGCCTTTCTGAATTCTTTGAGTTTCTTTACTGAGTCTCCTTTTTTGGTTTATAAAACTCAGTGAAAAAAAAATGTGGCACATATGCTTTGGTTGACTTTGCTTTTTAGAGATAAATTAGTTTTATAAATTAGCCTTATAGGGATAGAGTTTTTAGGGATAAATTAGTCTCATATTTAATGATTCTGGCTTTCTTATTTAGTCTTTCCTATGAAAAGATCACAGGAATTCTGCATCTTGCAGCTCTCTTATGTCTCTGTCTTGGTCTCATACTCTCTCCCTCCTGGAACTTNTTTCTGGTTGGGGAGAGATGTCGATCTCTTGGGTAGGGACGTGCGAGAATTTGGCTGAGATTCTAGGAAGGCTTTGGTTTCAGAACCAGGCCTGAGGTTGTGCTAACAAAGAGCTACATTGCTAAGGCACTGTAAGGACAACAGCAAAGAAAGCTGAATGGAGCTTGGACTCCTCAGGCCAGGAGTGGGCAAGCTTCATGTGTAAAGGGCCAGAGAGCAAATGTCTTATGAATCTCATTGCAGTCACTCCGTCCTGGACTTCCAGGGTTAAAACTGTCATTTGAGGAAATGTAAGCAAATGAACAGAGTTGTGTAAGACTTTATCTGTGGGAATTAAAATTTGAATTTAATGTTAACTTTCATTTGTCCTAAAATAATCTTTTGTTCCTGTCTCCCAAGTTACAGAATGAAGAGTCTCTGTACATAATGCTTATTTGAGCTACATAAAGATTATTTTTTGTTTGTAACTGTGGTGGTTTGAATGAAACGGCCCCCATAGGCTCATAGGGAATGGCACTATTGGGAGGTGTGGCCTTGTTAGAGGAAGTGTGTTGCTGCGGAGGCAGGCATTGAGGTCTCATATGCTCAAGCTAGGCCTAGTGACACAGTCTCCNGCTGCTGCCTGTGGATCAGGATGTAGAATTCTCAGCTCCTTCTCCAGCACCATGTCTGACTGAACACTGCTGTGCTTCCCTCCATGAAGCCCCAACTAAATGTTGTTCTTTATAAGAGTTGCAGTGGTCATGATGTCTCTTCATAGCAGTAGAAACTCTAACTAAGACAGTAACAGAAAAACTAGTGATTGGCTCTCAGGCATGTCTGGTAGCCTATAATGAGTTCATGATTAAACAGGTGGTCCAATACTAGCAATTGCTGATTTCCATCAGAAACAATCTCTTTTGATTTTGGCCACTGTTTAGTTCTTTGGTTACTAGCCATCAAATGCATTCTTACCTGATAAAGCTCTCACTTTATATAAATAGCCAGTTGTCTTGACTCTATTGACTATTCAAACTTTCCCCACTGAATTTGAACACCAATTTTAATGAATATTTTTCTGACATTCTACTTAAGTCTACTGATCTGTCAGTTCTCAAGTCAATATTAGCAACTAAGTTACTGCAGCTTTAATATGTACTTAGGATTCCGTGGGGGTGNGTTCAGTGTATTCATTAAACTGTGATAGGTTCTTATGTTTTTATCTTCCCCTGTTGATTTAGCTGAGCCCCACAAATGCAGATACAGGTTTGAGTTTAAAGACTAATCAGAAGACATACGCTTCCACCTATGAACATGACAGAACTTCAAAGTTAAGGAATGATTGACACGACCTGAATGTGTTCTTTTACCATTTAGGTCATAAGCAATTTCTACTGACACTGTCTGATCAGTCCGGGTTACTGTCGATAATGTGAATAGAACTAATTAATCTGGCTCATTTAAACCCACCAATCCATGGCTCTTCATTCTGTAACTGAGGTCATGCACTTTCAGAGAATTTTTTTTTGGAGGAGGTGTTCAATTTTAAGTATCAGTTCAGGGTGGTGCTTCCTGTGTTGCATTTGGTCTCTGGAAAGCTTCATTGAGTGTTTTGTTTTTCTGTGTAGTGTTAATTGCTTTCTGGTATGTTCTCAGGCTTAACATCTAGAGCAACAAGATATTATAGGCAACTATTTTATATATATATATAATATGATATAATAGGCAACTAACCATTGGAAAGAGGATTGAATTGATTGCTGACGCCAATCTGAATGGGTTGAGTTTGTACATGTTCTACGCATGATGCTATACATCCATGGGGAACAAAGGATAGGGATTCTAGGGCAGTGGTTCTCAAGCTGTGGATCCCAACCCCCCATCAAACCTCTATCTCCAAAAATATTTACATTACATACAATGAGCAGATTCCTATAGGTCAGCAGTTCTCAACCTGTGGGTCTTGATCCCTTTGGGGTCAAATGACCCTACACAGGGGTCGCCCAAGACCATCAGAAAACACAGATATTTACATTACGATTCATAACAGAGGCAAAATTGCAGTTAGTAGTAGCAATGAAAATTTATGATTTTAATACAGTATGAGGAACTGTATTAAAGGGTCGAAGCATTAGGACGGTTGGGAAGCACTGCTCCTGAGGCAACTCCTAAAAGACAGGGAAGCAGAAGCACTAAACACTAAGACTATCTGGGAAAGAGGGAAATTCCAGAGCTTCAGCCTTAATTCTAACATGGAAAAGAGACTTCCTCCTAGTTAGGTTCAGCTTTCAACTCAACAGAACCCAGAGTTCTCTGAGGAAATCTTAATTGAGGGATCGCCTCCATTAGACTGGCCTGTGAACATGTTTATAGGGCATTTTCTTGATTGCTAATTGATGTAGGAGGCCCAGTCCACTATGGGCAACACTCTCCCTACGCAGGCACACCTAGACTGCATGAATGGGATAGATAAGCATGAGCCAGGCAGCAAGCAAGTAAACAAAGTTCCTCCATGGTTCTGCCTTGAGTTTCTGCACCAACTTTCCTCAGAGAAGGGCCTGGAAGTGTGTCATAGTTATTGTCAACTTGATGCAAATCTAGACCTATGAGACTAGAGAGTCTCTGCCTCCATCAGACTGGCCATCGGGTATGTTTGTGGGGGTATTTTCTTGATTGCCAACTGATGTGAAAGGGCCCAGCCTACTGTGTGTGGTCTCATCCCTGGGCAGAAGGGTCACAGACTGTGTGAGACAGGTAGCTGAGGAAGCCAGTAAGCATCATTTTGCCATGGTTTCTGCTTCAGTTTCTGCCTCCAGCTCCTGGCTTCAGCCCCTGCACTGGCTTCTTCAGTGATGGACTGTAACTGTAAACCACACAAGTCCTTTTCTCTTTCTGGTCAGTGTTCTATAACAAAAATAAAAAAGCAAAGTAGGACAAACCATAAGATAAAGCACTTCCTCCCCAGGTTGCTTTGGGTCAGAATGTTGTCCCAGCAGCAGAAAGCGAACTAGAACAGACTCAGGCCCACGTGTGAAGAGACATGCTTTCATTGAGCCTTGGGACCACTTCTCAAAGACGCTGAGCTCTGAGTGACAAGGAGCTGTCAGTCCAAGCAGAAAGGAAGTGTAGGCTAAATGACACAGAACCCACAAAGCTAGTATTGTTAGAAGAATGGTGACTGTTGGTTGGGAATGGGATGCAAGGTTGTTGTGAGTGTGAGAATAGTGTTCTGGCAAGTGCAGGCAGCCCGGTGGAGTCAAGGGAGTTTGAGGTTGAGGGTGATGGATGTGGGTAAATCCTGGGAAGAGAACTCTCCTGGGTGGAGGCCTGAGGATATCTGCTATGTTGAACACATGGTGTATCCCAAGGTCTAGTAATTGCACTCAGGCATTTATTTTACCAGAAGGTAGACTGACACTATACGTAAAAACTCCAAACTGAAAAACTATAAACACCCGTCATTGATGGGTATTTATATTTAAATAACAGGTATTTACATTAATGGTGATGTAATAAGAATGAATGAAATATGACTGTTCACAGTGGAAAAGAATGCCACAGACGTGATTCCGGGGAAGAAGGCAGACATGGGAAAGAAGGTGTCTTTGTGACCTGATGTTTGTATAGATGAAAAATGGCGAAATCAGGACACATTTCTGTATTCCATTTATGGGGGTAACTAGAATGGTCAGCTTCAGAGAAGCCTGAAGGTTGCCTGGGGCTAGAGCAGCATAAATAGGGAGATAACTAGTGGTATGAAGTATAGTTTTGCAAGATGAGGAGTGTTGGTGGATGGTGGTGATAATTGCATAGCTGTGATTGTACTTAATGCACAAAACTATGTTTAAAATGGTTAAGGCAGGGCTGGAGAGATGGCTCATCAGTGAAGGATGTATCTGCTCTTGCAGAGGACTCATCTTTGATTCCCAGCACCAACAGCTGATGAGTCACAACTGCCTGTAGGGGGGGATCCGATGCCTCTGGCCTCCACAGGTACTTGTACTCATGGACACAAACCCTCACTCAGACACACAATTGAAAAATAAAAATAAATCTTCAAAAATATATTTTAAAAGAGCTGAGTACACCTTTAATTACAGCACTCAGGAGGCAGCAGATCTTAGTGAGTTTTAGACCAATCTGGTCTATGAAATGAGTTCTATATATGTAGTGACGTGTATATATTTAGACCCCGTCTCAAAACAATGGTTAAGGTTCATACGTGTGTTTTATCACAATTAAAATATTTAATTTAAAACAAGCATAGCATCCCTGGGATAATGGCCACTGCTTGCTGGAGGTGGAGCTGTAGAGGGACTGGAAGAAAGGAGGGGAGTTCTGAAACTGTAGAATGTTCTGGATACTTAAACAGAGGCCTTGTAGATATGTGAAAACTCAAGTTGTGTATTTATGTATACTTCTGCGTGTATATTAGCCTTCAATATAAGAATTACCTTGAAAGAAAAAGCAATGAAAAAAATCTTAAAGTGAACTAATTGGCAACAGATAAACTATTAAGTACTGGGAACAAGGCAAGCTTCTTGAAACTCAGTTGATCTTCGATACACCCAAGGAGGTATTGATTTCCAGAAGAGGAGACTGAGGCAGAGGACTTGCCAGGGTCACAAGTCATCACACTAGCAACAGATTCTCAAGTACGTCAACACTCAGCAATAGGAGAAGATGCCTTTATCTACTTAGTCGAAAGTTTGTCATCTTGGAACAGAAGCATTTAAAATATTTTTATTAATTCACTGAGTTCTATATATTATAATTTGATCATATTCACTCCACCCCAGTCTTCCAGATTCATTTCCCCATCCCATACCCAACTACCTTTGTGTACTCTTTGACACACTGAGTCCAATTAATGCTGCCTATATGCTCTTGGGTGTGTGGTCGTCCACTAGTGTGTGTTCCACTTATCAGAGGCCACGCCCTTAAAGACAACTAACTCTCCCGCTCCAGGCAGCTATCAATTGCCAGGTCCTGGCCTTAAATTTTGTGTGTCTCAGGTGGAAGGAAAATAATTTTNTAGTTAAAACTCTTAATACATTTCTCGCTTCTGGTAGTTTAACAGTGATCTTAGCTTAAAGGATGGATATTGGCTCTGGGGGGTTTGAGGCAATCATGATAGGCTTATTTTTTTAATCTTATAAATGAGTTAAAGTATTGGTGATGGTCTTAAAATTTTTAATAGGTATAAAGTCAAACAAGGAAGGCATTTGAAAAAGTTCAGGATCTCAGACCGTCTTTCACATTGACGCATCAGAAAGAGATACATTAAAAAGCACAAGATATAACATTCAATTAAGAGTTGCCTCTTTGTTCATTTATTTTTTCTGGGCAAGGGGACACTGTCTTTTCTGAAGCAGTCCACATTCTGTCTTTGTCTTCCTCTTTGTTTCTGTATTTGGTTCCCTAGGGCACATTTGTCCAGCTTGCTGGATCTCACCCGGCTTTGCAACAAGTCTCCCACCCAACTTTAGTCTTGGCAGCATGCAGTTCTTTCTTGTCACCCCGGGGTTGAGCAGTGTGGGTGGGATGAGTTGCAGTTAGCACAGTCAATTGTGTCCATGGATGGCTGCTCTGGGCCCTGTTCTCTGTCACACCTGATCAGATTCTTGAGCCATCTTGCCCGAGGGACTGGGTCTGGTTAAAATTAACTGTCTAGAACACTAGCGACTATCCATGAGAAAAGTTGTGAAAGAAAAATAGAAAAAAAAAGAGAGAGAGAGAGAGAGAGCTGTTCTCGGGAAGCTGAAGGAAAACAGAACAGGAAATGGATGAGAGCTGAGGCAGACTCAGTTCTTATCAAAGCCAAATTGGGGCACATCACGCTGTATCTGAACATCTCTCATGACGGACGCTTTACAAGCTGCTTGCTGGTAACTGCCATTTATTTCACAATCTTGAATTTATGGATGCTCATGAGGGAAGGATACAGTATCTCCTGAGAGACTCCCACACGAGGCCCGCAGTGCTGTTCCCATAACTGTAGCCTGCACCCAGACGTGCTGACGTACTTTACACAGAGTGCCGTATGCGTCCTTGTTTACTGCGGTCTGCAGACAAGCCCTTCTCCGGCTATCTGGAAACCTCTCGTTTCCCTTCCCTACTGTGCCTTCGGTCAACACTTGTAAACTCTCAGACAGCTGGCTGTGTATTAAAGTCTATTTATAACAGCGATGGACAAGTGATTGTTTGTGGGAACTGTCATTTCTGCTTTGGAGGACAATGGGGGCATTTCTTCTGTGCCCGGTGGCTTCAGCTGCTGAATGCTACAAACATTGCCTTCCTAGGCCTTCTATATTCTGTGGACTGGTGTTCGCAGTGATGCTGATGGCCATTTCACGTTCAGCAGAGGCCACAGACACTTCATGACAGGGTCTCGGGGGTTGGGCCACAGAAACAGGAACATTTTGTGTGGAATGGAGAAGTACAAGAATGCTCATAGCATTCATGCTTTGAGTCGACATGAAAAATATCTACATGAAACCAAATTATTTTTGTCTTATAGATCCAGTTAAAGTATAACCATATGCTTAAAAAGTTCTGTTCTAGGCCTTCAGGTATTTTTTTTTAACTTCAGAACTTTTTTCTTCAGTTAGAAAATATAACAGCTTTTGACAAAACTAAAATGCGCTGGTCATGCATAGGCAGTAAACTAAAATGCAAATGGGAAAAATCTGTTATTTAGTCGAGATGTAGTTTTCTTTTTCAGAAGAATATTTACTTGATGGTATGGAAAATATTCATTTTTATAATCAGTGGAAAAAAACAAGTTTTATGGTATGTAAAAAAAGAAAGTAACTATAATTATACATACCTATCTGTTCATAGAAAAGGAATAAATATAGATAGGGGAAATTCTGGTTGTTGGGCTTTTGGCCGATTTTCAGTTAGATCAAATTTTTTTAAACTTAATTATTACATAGGTTTCTTTTTTTCTTCTAGTGAAAATAGATTTTTTCATACAGTATATTCTGATTATGGTTTCCCCTCCCCCAACTGCTCCCAGTTCGTCCCCCCCCCATTCAGCTCCACACCCTTTTCTGTCTCTAGTTAGAAAACAGGCATCTAAGGAATAATAATAAAGTAAAATAAGGGAAAACAAAAACAAATGAATCAGAAGAGGACAAAACAGAAGAAAAAGAGCCAAAGAAAAAGCATAAGAAACAGATGCAGAGACAGACATGTTCGTACACACAGAAATCCCATAAAAACACAAAGCTGGAAGCCATACTGTATACACAAAGGACCTGTCAGGTTTTTTCCTTTAGAAAAAAAAAATGAAACAAAAACCCTGACACATTATGAGAGAAAGAGACGAAGAACCTAAAATGTTGAGTTTGTTTTCTGTTGACCATCTTCTTAAGGGTGGGTTGTTTCCCCAGTGAGACTCACTTGGAGAAAACTAATTTTCCTTTGCAAGGAGTTATCAGTTGGCTAGCTTCTGGGGTAGGGATGGGTGTGTGTGCGCACTTCTCCTCCCAGCACTCGGACCCCTCCATCCCCTCTGACTCAGTCTTTCTGCCTTCTCTTCAGTAGGATTCCCTGAGCCCTGAGGGGAGAAATTTGATGGTGACATCCCATTTAGTG
>LZPO01009065.1:8393-30748 GCA_001675575.1 Neotoma lepida | reverse complement strand
CATTGATCAATGGAAGAAGGGTCAAAGCCTAGAAATAAATGTGTATATGTTGGGAGCACAAATGTCCTTGTGCCCACAGATTTCCAGGGAACCCAGGAATATTAGCACCCAGGATTAGTCTTTCAAAGGGATGGGTATATAATCTGTTCTTCCAGAAAGCTGGGAATTTGAGGTGATTAATAGCCTGGTGATCTGCATTATCTGTTGGACCAGGCCTTATCAAACTCCTACAATCAGGACCAGGGGTGGCTAGTAATCTAAATGACCCTACATCCAGAGGCTCCTCAAGCTCCCACAACTAGAACCAGAAGAGGCTAACAGTCAAAATTGCTGTGAGATATCTTTCTGTATGCTGTGAATATGTGTTGCTCTCATTGGTTGATAAATAAAGCTGCTTTGGCCTTTGGCAAGACAGGATAGAGCCAGGAGGGAAATCCAAACAGAGATATTGGAGAAGGGCAGAGTCTGGGAGATGCCAGCCAGCCACCCAAGGAGCAACATGTCAGCAGACCAGTAATGCCATGGCCATATTGCAATATATAGATTAATAGAAATGGGTCAGTTTAAGATGTGAAAGCTAGCTAGTGATAAGCCTGAGCCATCGACTAAATATTTATAATTAATATAAGCCTCTGAGTGATTATTTTAAAAGCAGCTGCAGGACCAGGGTGGGACAGAAAAGCCTCCTTTACAATATCTGTATGATCAAGACCAGGACAAGTTCTTCCTTAGGCCCTTAATCTAGTACAGGCAGCCTATCTCTAGAACTCACCTTCTTAGAAGAAATGACATGTACTATGAGTTGAGTTTCAATGCAATTATGCTTCCTTGTGTACTGGGGATTGTATTACAACAGGAAACTTTTTTTTCAAATTGTACTGTGTTTTAAATATGCTGACAATGAACCACCTGGCATCAGACTCCCCAAAGTTTAGAAGTCAATCTGAACCCAGTTTTCATTCTCATCTCTTCATGGTTTGCTTCCTTGCTTGGACACTTGCAGGGTTCTCCTCACATATATCTATGAGCAACTCATTCGAATTTTTGTTAAAGAAAACAAGAATACATAACGGTGTGAAAGAACCATCCTTGATGACAGGTATTCGGAAAACTGGCTGTCCACGTACAGATGACCCTTACCTGGCCCTTTTTCATAATAATCAGCTCAAATGAAGTAGAGACTTAAGATCAGAAACTAAATCTACTAGAAGAAAATTGGATAACATTGGTCTGGGCTGTGATGTCTTGAATATAACCCCAAAGGCACAGAAGCAGAAAGAGCAAGACCAAACAAATGAAATTGCATCGAACTGAAAATTTTGCATAGCAAAGGAAACAATCATGAGATGAAAGAAATCCCAAAGGTTGGGGGAAAGAATAAGGAGCCAGTGTTCAAAATAAAGAAGTAGCTTGTTGTTCAAAGGCCAATGATTGTAATAGCTGGTGTGCGTCACTTTGCTGTACATTTAACATACAGCTTCTCTTAACATTCTCATGTCTTTGGAAATTTATTCTTTATCATCAGGCAAGTAAACTGAAATTTAGGGAAATTAATTCATTTTCAACTAAGATTTAAAACCATCGATATGAAGTTATAGCTGGAGTGTTCTTACAGATTGTTTTAAATAGAAGCCAGGGAAAATATTGAGTTCAAAACTTTAATAAAAGCTGACAGAAATGGCAGTCTTTGTCTTAAAGTTGTTGAGATAGAGAAATTGCAGTTTTCTTAAGAATTTGTTTTTATTTTGGATTATATGTATATGTGTGTGTGGTGGTGGTGGGGTGTGTGCATGTGTGTAGGTTCCTGAGGAGGCCAGGAGAAAGCATTGGATCTCCCAGAGCTGGAGTTAACAGGCAGTAGTGAGCCATCTGATGTGAGTGCTGGGAGCCAAACTCAGGTTCTCTTCAAGAGGAGTGAGCATTCTTAGCCACTGAAGCGTCTCTCCTCTGAAACTGTAATTTTGATAGTAATAATTTTAAGTGCAGTGTTTTGCACAATGAAGCTTGGTGAGGTGTGAAATGAATATGGTTGATTATGATTAGCATTGAAACAAAATGTAATGGAATGAGATATGTGCATGCCAAATTATCATATGCAGTGAGGGTAAATATTGATGCAAGTTAAGCTATCTGTCTGTCTATTTGTTTGTCTATCTATCTATCTATAGATCTGCATGCATATGAAACATTTTGCTTCAAATGTATACGTTTCTGTAGAGATTCATGATTGCTATTCTGAGAGTTAAGATTTAGAGAGACAGCAGGTGAGTAAGAGCCAGAGAAACTGGAGTAACTTCAGTTATGAATTCAGATGGAATAACTTCTGTTATGACTTCCCAAGTCTTAGGGAATTTAAGGAAAGCAATTAACTTCTCTGCCTGTGATCTTGTTTAACAAATATCTGTTATTTGCTAGACTTTGCTTAAAACATCAAATGTAGTGAATCACTTATCCTCAAAATAACACCACTTGTAGACATTACTATTATTTCTGTTTTATAGATAAGACCATTTGAAGGCTTAAGAGGTTAAGAGACTTATCCAAGGTCACACTACTGGGAATCAAATCTAGGGAGTTTAGCTTCAGGGTCTGGCACCTTAGCAACACCTACTAGTGCTTTATTGACATATGGATTGTAAAAGACTGCCCAAGAACACAGCTTTACCTCTTCAAAATGAGGCATGATAAGAAATGGTTACATTTTTAATAAACACATCCATGTACTTAGCAAGATTCATTTAAAATGAGCTGGATTGTGCTATTTTCTTCTGAGTATACCTGTGACTTAGCTTCAAAGTTTATCAGCTGCTTTAAGAGTTGACTTCTCCTTGAGGAACTAGAAGTACTGGTTGGCTAATGATACTCTAATCATTCAGCTCTGNGACAGGAGAAAAGCCCCTCATTTGGTCCACAGAGCACAACCCGGATGGCAGCTCTCCGGGCTATAGGCATATTGCTGGGGGAGAATAACCCATGAGAAACCAGGAACCTACTTCACCACAGCAAATATCACAGATGGTGTGGGAAATGGAGTGACAGAAATAACCAAGTCACAGGATCCCCTGACAGCACTGCCTGGTAGACACAGCAGGAGCCTGCCTTAGGGAGCTTCTCTCATCAAGTAGAATCCCCTCTTCAATTTCCCAAGCTAGGCTACAGTGAGGGAATAATGGCCTTCATTTCTCTGAATGGGGCACTGGGCCAATTTCCAGGGTGCAGGAGAACAAATTGAAAATACAGATACAGATGGAAAACAAGGAAATTGGGACCTAGTAGTGAATCCTATATGTGGTTTTCCTGTCTCCAACTGTAACATCCTCACCGATTATGAGCTTAGAACACACATACAAAGCTGCCTTGAGCAGATAGTACTGTCGTTTGTCTGCTTGGATGAGGACATTCTCTGTCATGGACAGGCTTTCTGGATTCACACACAGCAGGATGGCACATGAGGTCAGGCTGTTTCCTTACCAGCAGGAGTTGCTTTTAGTTGCCAAATGGCTCACTATCCTCCTAACTGGAGTTTTTTTATTATTATTTTTTGAGTATTTATCAATGGTAGAAGGGATCTAAGCATTGTAGTTTTCATACGCAAACAACTAAATCTACAGTGTTTGGGGGATTACCAGTGAATAATGACTGGTGCTTATATCTTAGCACAGCATCAGATTTTTAGAAAGGAGATTATAAAAGTCCTAGTAATCATTTAAAAACCTTAAAGATGGCCTTTAATCTATATACAGTATTTTAACTTTAGGTGATAGGTTGATTTGGGAAGCTATTTAGTATGCATTTTGCCTTTAATAATCCAAATCATTAAATATTTATAACAAAAATTTACATGAATTAGCTATGTAACATAATATACAAATTATATTTAAAACAGTTTTATTTTAAAATTTTATTTATAATATTTTGTTTTTGTTGGTCTATGTGAGTGTATTTGCACATTTGTGTCAGGTGTACACCCCTGTGTTCATGTAGAGGGTGTCAGATTGGGAATTGGAGTTAAGAGGCATTTGCAGGCTGCTTATAGATTGTTTCATGGATGATGGAGTCTGAACTCTGGTGCTCATGATTAATCAGCAAGAGGTCTCAACCACTGAGCCATCTCTCCAGCTCATCAAATTAACATTTATATAAAAAATGAGCACATCATGGATAATTTGGAGAAGTATTAACAGAGAGAAATAATCCCTAATAGCTTAGTAAATAAAGGCTACAGAGTTGACTTTTCAATACTTTTCCTCTTGAGATCTCTGAGAATCTAGGACCCTTGATGTTCTTTGTGGACATAGAGGCAATTCTGTGTTGCTTTGGGGCGGCACAGAGTCAAGATCCTTATATCTACCAATGGGAACTCTACTATTTGTTACAAAATTCAGAAGGGAAATGGTGTATGTGACTCCTTGTCTTCTTGCTCTACACCAGGAACCTTGTATTTGCCAGTTTTCTCCGCACGGATGTAGAGTTCTGCCTCAGAACAGCTAGTGGACCCTGTTCTAGCCTCAGTGTGTGTGCTCTTGAATTCATCCTGTCTAGGCTCCTTGGAACAGCCAGGGGCTTCCTTAGAAGCCCCTCATGCTGACAGATTTCTTCAAAGGGCCTATCTGAAGTGGCATTTTTTGTTAACCAGATATGTTCCGTCATCTTGTCTGTCTCATTTTGCTGCAGTCATGAGTAAATCTTGAACCATGAATAATTTTCTCTCCCACTGCCCCCACTGAGATGTCCTGAGATAACAACTATAGTACTGAATCCCAGATATAACCTGTGAAGTTGTGTGTGTGTGCATGTTTGTGTACTTGATTACATTCAGTCTCTTGATTTATTTGTTACTCATTAGTGTGACTCCTAATCAGACCTCATTTCCAGTGGTTATTACAAGAGGTCCACAGTCAGAATCTGGAAGATGATGTGGAAATATACTGTCCAGTCCATATTCTATTTTAGAACTTAAATCTCCTTTCATTTACATTTATGCTTGTTTTATTTCTCTGCCATGAGGTTTTATTCTCTACAGTAGTCCTATATTACCTTCTTTGACAAGAAAACTAATTACTATCTCATAAAATAATAGACATATAATTAACAAGTCATGATCACAAATCATATGTTTCTGAAAATAGAAATTTATGATACATCTGTTTCATTTTGTTGTGATTATTATGGGGACATTATGGTTTTACTTATGTTGTTTTACAACAGAAAGACTAAGGTTGAAATATAAATTTATAAAGTTTTTATAATTCAGAAAGATTTCCTGTTTTTTAAAAATTAAAGAACTAAAATCACTTTTAGCCATTTTGACGCTTGAACATGTAATGTGTTTACTAGTTAGTCAGAGGGAGCAGATTTTCCCCTGGTGGAGTTATTCTCTGGAGAAAACCATTCCTGTTAAACTCCAAAAGCACATTTTCATTAAATACAAAACGGCATCAGATGAGGGAAGCAGCCAGGTGACAAAAAAGGCTTTTGATAAATGGGGGTCTGTTTAAAATGTTTTATCTGTGCCNAGGCTCCAGATTCATTTTACTGTGTGGCTTTCAACAATTAATGTGACAGATGGCCTCAAACAGCCTTGGAATTCTGATCATTTGTGAATCTGGCTTCAGAGGCTTGGCAGTGGCTATGGAAGGTTGAGGTGTCAGTCTGTCCACCAGCTGTTTGCACTTGCTTCCAGAGTTGACTGGAAACAGCCAAGGCTCTCAGAGTAATGCTCCAGTCTTGAGGGGGAATCATCTCAGTTGCAATCTTCAATAGCAAACATACCTTGGAGGGACAGAGATGGAGGACTATGTATAGTATAGAGGACTCTCTGGCCAATCTGTCAGTCACCAAAGCCACTGACCTTAGGAGGTGTTCCTGTGTCTGTTTTTTCTATACTATAAAAAAATATATGGTATATAATATTTTCCTACTTTGTTTTATTTAGTTTTTGAGATTACNGACTCACTGTAAATAACTATACAAAGTATCATTTTACAGTTGTATGGCTCTGGGTATCCTGGAGCTCACTATGTAGATCAGGCTAGCCTTACATTTGAAGTTATCTTTCTTTCTCTGCATCCCAAGTGCTGTNATTACAGGTATGTGCTATCACAACTTGGTCTTTCCCATTTGTTTTAAAGGTAGAAATGTCAAAGGCTAATAAATATGAAAGAATGAGTGATTTTCAAAGTACAACAGTCAGTAGTCTTTCTATATACTAGTACGAAACTTTCTAATGAAGAAAGCAAGGGAAAACTTCCATTCACCACCACTTAAAAATACCTAGGGCTAAAATTAACCTAGGAGAAGTTAAAGATCTTCGCAATGAAACCTCTGAAATAGTGAAGAAGGAAACTGAAGAAGAGATTAGAAGATAAAAAAAANCCATGTTCAGATTGGTAGAATTAGTATTGTAAAAATCATCATATTATAGGAAGAGATCTAAGATCCACTGTAATCCCCATCAGAATTTCAATTACATTCTTCACAGACCTATAGAAAAAGCCATCTTTAAATGAAGCAAATGATATGTTTGTTTGTTTGTTTTTGTTTTTTGAAACAGAGTTCCTCTGTGTAACCCTGGCTTTCCTGGAACTTGCTTTGTAGATCAGGCTGGCCTTGAACTCACAGAGACCCACCTGCCTCTGTCTTCTGAAGCAAAATGTTTATGCCCATAGATTGGTGCTACTGTCAGCTGCTGTGGGGACTATAGAAGCCCATACCAGGTCAAAATGAGGAGACTAAGTGATTGTTGAACATTCAGCCATAAGAAAGCAACCGAGTATACCCTCCAATGCTCAGGGAACATTGTGGAAGAGAGGGACAGAAGAATGTAAGAGCTGGAAGACATGACAGTGTTGAGGAAAGTTGTTCTCTAAGCATGGCATGGATATCGCATACTTGAGTGACAGCAGCTATGATAACCTGGAGAAGAATGATCACTTCCACTTACCATGGAAGTGAGAGGGCTCATGAGGCCACACCCATCTCTACAAACCTATAAGCAGTTAATGATTGCTGGGAGAGGGAGAAACATTTTCTTCAGAGATTTAGCCTCGAGGAAGATGCCCAAGTATCTGTAAGCAACTTTCACAAAACTCATCGGGTACCCCCAAACCAGAGAAAACCTCTATCACCAATCGACTGATGGACCAACCAAACAAAAAATCCCCCAAGACATGAAATTAGAAGAGGTACTAGTTGGAAAGAGGAAGAGGATCAGCTTAGTGAGAGGGGGAGGAGACAAAAGAAGGTAAGAGGAAGTGAAGGNGATAAAAATACATCGTCTACATCTATGAAAACATCACATGGAAGCCTATTGTTATGTAATTCTATATAACATATGCTACCAAAAGCAAAGACTGCTAAACAGGTAAAGCAGTACTAAAGTGCAGTGTTGGAGGTCTCACAATTCCCAATGTTAAGTTATCCTAAAGAGCCGTAGTAACAAAATAATCAGGGTCCTGGTACAAAACAATGTAGACTAATGCAGTAGAAAATAGAATCCAGAAGTAAACATAAAAAGTTGTAGCTACCTAATGTTTTTACAAAGTTGTCAGAATCATGTATTGGAAAAAAACACAAGCTCTTCAATAAATGATGCTAAGAAAACTAGGTA
Source organism: Neotoma lepida (assembly GCA_001675575.1). Taxonomy (NCBI): domain Eukaryota; kingdom Metazoa; phylum Chordata; class Mammalia; order Rodentia; family Cricetidae; genus Neotoma; species Neotoma lepida. The sequence continues at coordinate 23,139 of LZPO01009065.1, read as the reverse complement.
TCCACACACTGAATAATGAAGCTGGAGCCATGTCTCTCACCTCTTACAAAAATGAGCCCCACATGGATCAAAGATCTTAACATAGGGCCTGAAAACTTGAAACTGCTAGTGGAATATATAGGCAATGTATTTCAAGGTACAGGTATAGGTAAAATCTTTCTAGAAAGGAATCCATCAACACAGGATATAATTCTCAGAACTGACAAATATGATTACGTGAAGTCAAGCAGTTTCAGCAAAGCAAAAGAAGCAATCATCATGGTGAATAGATGCTACGTGGAGAGGAGGAAATATGTTGCATATGTTGCAACCATACATCAGATAGGACATCAGTGCCTATAATACACAGAGAATTGCAAAAATTAAACACCACTGCTCCCTACAAAATCATCCAAGTTGAAAAATGGGCTAATAAACTGAATTGACAGTTCTCAAAAGAAGAAATAAAAGTGGACAATAACTATTTGAAAATGTGCTCAGTACTCTTAACCACCAGGAAAGCAAATTACAACTGCTTTGAGATTGCATCTCATCTCTAGAAAACAAACAAGAAAAAAATGCTGGTGGGATGCAGGGAAAAGAGACCTCTTACACATTGCCAGTGGAAATGTAATCTGCTGCTGCTACTGTGGAAGTCAGTGTGGGGGTTCTTCCAAAATCAAAAATAGAACTGCCATGTGACTCAGCTATATCTCTTCTGGTTATTTATGCAAAGGACTCCAAATCAACATGCAGCAGAGAAAATTGCACAACCACGTTTAGAGCTGCTCTGTTCATAATAGCTAAGTTGTGGGACCAGCCTAGACGTCTATCCACAGGTGAGTAGATCAAGAATATATCNCTAATGTACACAATGGAATTTATTCATCCATGAAGGAAGAAAAATGAAATCATGGCATTTTCAGGAAAGTGGATGGCATAGGACACCATGCTATGCAAAATAAATCAGACTCATTATGTTTTCTCAGATATGTGGTGTTGTGCAGTCTAGATTTAAATGTGTGTGTATGCACACGTGTGTGTATGTGTGTGTGTATGTGTGTGTGTTTGTGTTTGTGTGTGTTTGTGTCTGTGTATAACATGAAAATAGAAAGGGGACCATAAGTAAAAAGAAAATATCTTAAGGGAGGGGAAAATGGGACAGTGGAATCTCTATGACATGAAAGCAGAAAGGATGGGGCAGAAGGGAACCAGAAAAATGGGGTAAAGGTTGTTATGGGGAGAGATGAATAAGAACAAAGTATGAAGACATAAAAATGCCACAACAAAACCTATTTCTTTGTATGCTAACTCAGAAAAAGAGCAATAAAGTTTGAGAAGTGGGACAATTTTGAAGATGTTGATATTTGTATGTGACTGTGGTTGTTTTGTATTGGTGGGTCTGCTCTTGGGTTGTTTGCATCACTGCTCTAGGACATTTGTCAGTATCTGGGCATATTTTGGGTTGTTAAAGCTTGGAGGCTGATATTATTCACCCACATTTTGTGGGTGAAAGACTAGAGATTCTGGCTTTAGAGCCCTCAATACCCAGGACAGACCCAAAAATCAACAAAATCTGAGACAATCCCAAGTGGCAGTGGAGCCATGATTGAGGATTAAGGCTCTCTCTGTGTGTGTGTGTGTGTGTGTGTGTGTGTGTGTGTGTGTGTGTGTGTGTGTGTATCTGAGCTAAATGGAAGTGAGTTTGAGATATAATGACATTTAGTGTTCCAGTTACATGATGTTGTTGTGCTATTTGATCAACAACAACAACAACAACAAAAAGCTCAGAAAAGAATTTCCAGAGATGGGATTTAAAAAAGAAGAGACAAGGGTGAAAATGCTAGAACTTTACATAAAAGGTAGAGGAAAATTCCAGGATATAAAGACAAAGTGAAATCTATGGGGAAACCTGATTGAGTTGTTGGTCACATCTGGGTCCTTGGCAGAAATGATCTGTATGGTTGTTCCAATTGTCACATCCTCAGGCACCTCCACAAAATAAAAGCCGGGTTCAAACACAGGGGGCTCATCTACGTCCTCCACACTGATGTGCACTGTTGTTGTGTCCTGAAATGGGCCAAGGTTCAGAAAACGCATCTCTAGGTGAGGATTGGCTCCTTCCACCTTCAGAGTGTAGCTTTTCTTACTTTCAAAACTTAGGGGCTGAAAGACAATGAGAGGACAAATGGTCAGCTGGTAGCATACATATCCAGAGTTAAAAGGACATACAATCCTGGTGATTAGTTGAGAACCCCCAAATTCATTGAAACAGTGAAAAAAGAGAAAAAAAGTAAAAATAGGGACATGTCTGGTTCTGAAGTTCTCGTGGATAACATCAGATTCAATCATAGGTCAAAAGGAAGGAAGACATCTGGCAAGCTCAGTTTTAACTCATTTAACTTTACTCAGCATGGTCTGGAGAGAAAGTTTGAGGACCCTCATTTGTCCTGCCCTAATTTTAAGAAGNAAAATTATGTTTCCTGAGAACGCTTCTGTCCCAGGTTGACAAGATGGCTGCTGATCTTTGTGTTCAGAGGCCTTTTCTTTCTTGGAAAGATGTTGGGCAATTAAGACTGAGCTTATGTTCTGTCCTAGGATGTCCATGGATTAGGCTTTTGATTATCTGTTTTCTTCTTAAAATTTTTCTTTTTGAGGGAACTGTTTTGGGGGAAAAACAGGACTAGTGAGGGTAGAGGAGGAATGGGGAAGGATAGTGGGGGAGTGAGTATGAGCAAGATAAAATGATATGGAAATGTACAAAAATTTCTTAGTGAAACCGATCATTTTGTATGCTGGCTAAAAAATTAATAGATTTGTTTTCTTCTTGACTTCAAAGCAACAGTGATTCTTTCTAAGGAATTATGTTACGTGTCTCACAAGTATTCTTGGCACACTGTGTCACATCAACCTTTGTTTATTTAGTTTATCATAGATGGTCCTTTTTAAACTTCACTTTAAAATCCTGTCCAGCATCTTACTTTGAATTCAGAAATCTCAGAAGACAGGACTAAGGTGACACGGTTGCATAGTGCCAGCTAAGATGCTGGCCCAAATATACAAATTCTTTGACCAAGGCTCATGCACAAGAAATCAGTTTTGTCTATTATGATTCCATATTATAAAATACAAAATTGGGAGAGTAGAGAGATGATTCAGTGGTTAAGAGTGATTGCTTTCTTTCAGAGGACCCACATTCTGTTCATAGAACCCATGTAGGGAGAGTAATTTTTTATTACAAAATTTCTGTGTATATTCTTTCTTCAGATTCAAGGTCAAAAGCAATGACTCAGTTGGGTTTTTATTCCCCAGTGTGTAGCAAGGCCAAAGACCCAAAATGTAGTAAAAAAGTATTATTGCATTAAATAGTGCCACAGTCGGTCTTTCTGAGTGTTAAAATTGATATGTTGGCATATAAGGGTTTGGTGTGACCGTCTATTTCCGGGGTGTAGGTTCTTGTTGTATTTTATACTTGGGGGTACAATTGTTTTCTGATTGATGCTACATCACAATTGCTGGTGCTTAGGAGGTGATGAGCTCTGTTGTTAGTGCCCATGCAAACTGTATGCAGTGAAAGGCATTAGTGCTGTTCATGAGTCTAGGTTTGCGCAGAATTGATACTGCATGCACTGGGATTTACTGCTGTCAAGATGTCTCTGAAAGACTGTGTAGGCAGAAGGGTACTGAAGAGCCAGCAGGGAGTAAACCTGACACAGGCGAGGCAAATATGTCCAACTATGTCTCTAAGAGCTCTTCAAATAATTACAAGTAAGGCACTGGATCACATAAAGCTAGAAAATTTTTAAGGGGTATATAAAATGATGATGATAATTGTAATTCATGGCCTATTAGAATTAGAGAAGCATAGAATTTATTTGTTTTGTGACCTGCCAAAGAGGAGAATGGACTCTACAATTACTTATTTTTGCTTGCAGATGGAAGCTAAGCTCAAGACTAGAAAATGGCACAATATTATGCTACTACAGAAAAAAGAAGATTCTGAAAATTACATATTTCAAGCATTTAAGAGACTGAAAATCAATTGACTAATTACTTAAAAGCTAAAATGACACATGTCCTGTGCAGTAATCACCATGGTTATATGAAGACCCAATTCTTTCAATTCAGCTTAATTTTTCTTTTTGAAAAAATATGTGCTTTTTAGACAAATAGTAGACCTAAGGGAAATAAATCAAAAGCAAAACTTTTGTTTCAATTTCATATGACATTATTAATGACAAAGGAAGATGATGGGTGTGGATCAGACATCTGGGATTTGTTCCAGACATATGGATTTAACAGTCAATAGCCTTTAAAATGTTTATTATATGTGACTAGTCCATCTACCCAACTTATTGGTCTTGCTCTTAATTATGTTTTCTGGCAGCTCATATGTTCAGAAAAGGAATTTAAACAGCCTAAGAAAATTTATGTCTGTTTTGATCAAACATGGATGTGGTTCAGATAATGACATTGAGAGGCAGGGTTCTGGCTTGCAATGTCTAATCTTTTCCAGATAAGAGAGGTGGAGAAAAGACATTTTAAGTTTGCTCAAACTGTAATGTATTGTTTTAAAAGCGAATGCTTGTAATGATATCTAATCTATATCTATATAATAATAATTTAATGTGTTACTATTGTTGTATCATTTAGAATGTTTTTTCAAATAAAGTCTAATTTAAATATGAAATATCCTGAAGGTTCCATTTATGATTAGTTAATTTTTGAATAGGTGACTTTTGCATTCAAGAGAAAAAGAATTATTTAAAGCTTTGGGCATTTTCTAGTGGTTAGTGGTGTCAATAGTTGAAACAAAATATATAGTAGGAAGATGGTTTTAATTCCTTCCCATGTAACAAATTGGTATTATTTTTAGTCATCTTATAAGGCTAGCATATATTACTAATTTTCAAAAATAATAAATTATAATGTTTATTTATATAAATATGTTTGAGGATTCATAAGTCAATCTTAGCATTTTATACTGTTTCAAAGCCATTGTGTGCTGTCCGTAAAGATTTCTGGCTGGAGAGATTCGGCATATGTTTGTTCCTTTGCTGTGCTCTATTCTTGCTGTTACCCTGACTTGGCTGGCTTTGGATCAGGTAGGAGGTTTCTGAAGTTCAGTCTTTTGGATACTTGGTGTTAATTTGTGAGTGAAGCGGTAGAAAGTGATTGCAATTTAGTGACTACCTAGGGTTGCTGGGGTTCTACCAGCCATATGTGCTGTTGTTTGGGTAATGTCACAGGCAGATTGATGGAAGTGTTGAGGGTGCAGGAGCTTACTATCAGAAGCCACTTATGTGGCAGCTTGGATCAGGTCTCTGAGTAGATGGCAGCAGGGTAGGGCTAAGGAGATCTTACCACAGATGATATGAGTTGTGACTGCTTGGGAAAAGTCTCTGGGTAGATGGCAGATCAGAGTTACCAGTGGCTATGTGCATGGCTGCTTGGGAAGGGTCCTGGGCAGCAGATGGTGGGTGGATTGAGGAGTTTTACCATGTGCACCTGGGGTGAGCAGCTGCTTGGGCAAGGTCACCAGGAAGGCAGCAGGTTGAGGTTGTTTATGAAACAAATCAATGCTTTATAAATTAGATATTCATTCATAAGGTATTAGTTTCAATTTATTTGTATGTGTGCTATGCATGCATATATGTAGGCATGTTTATATGTGTGTAGACCCAAAGNTGACAACATGTATCTTCTTTGATTGCTCTATTCTATATTTAGTGAGGCAGGGTCTCTTACTGAACCTGGATCCCCAGGATGCTGGGTCTTTTTAAAATTCTGTGCTGAGGTTAAATACAGGCTACCATAACTACTCACTTTTAAAGTGGGTCCTGGGGAACTCTGGTCTTCATATTTTATCCACTGATCCAGCTCCTTAGGCCACAATTCAGTTTTTTTTTTAATCTTTAATGTGAGTTAGGAGATGGCTTGGCCAGTAAAGTATTTTCCACACAAGCATGGAGACCTGAGTTGGATCCCAAGCACCCATGTAAAAGCCAGGCCAAGTGTATGCCTCTAACCCCATCCTAAGGAGGCAAAGATAGGAGGATTTACAAGGCTCACTAGTCAATGTCTTTCCTCTACGTGCATCTGCACAAATGTGCATGTGCATAAACACAGGTATCTATATACATATATATGTTGCACACACAAAATAAAAGAAGTTTAAAATAGGAAAAATTTACCTTCCATTTATTGAATTTATCCATATGTGCTTTATGGCACATAAAAATGAACATTTCCCTTTAGGGAACTTGGCACTTTGAGATGGAACAAAGAAGTTTTATGTTTGATAAAACTTTTCAAGTTTCATTTGCATTTATAAGTCTTCAAGAAGCAATTAAAAAGTGCTATGTATTATTTATTGATTCATAATAATATTATAGCTTGCTTTGCTATTTATGGTAAACTGATGTAAAGATGTGGGATTCAAATATTGATTAAGTCATTAACAACATTAGAGCATCAAGCTATAGCAGTTTTGAGTGGCTAGGTAGAAGTGGCTTATTTGTAATATATTTTTAATAACCCTTTCTATAAAATGATGCCATAGCCAGTGTTTCTGCATGTAAGCCCAAGCAATAAGAGGTGCTTATTAAGCTAATGAGGAAGAGTTACCTTTAAATTGTGTGTGCGTGAATGTGTGTGATATGATGTGTCTGAGTGTGGGTGTACCCATGCTGTGTTGCAATGAGGAGGTCAAGTGGAAAGCTTGTGGGAGCTGATTCCCTTCTAGCAATGTAGGTTCTAGGTTGTCAGGCTTCTGTGGAAAGTACTTTTATCTGCTGAGCCATCTCATTGGTCCAGAAAAGAGATTTTATCCGAGGACTTAAAATACATCCTAATACACAACCACCTCCACTAGCATTTCACATGTAAAGTGTCCTTGAAAGTGATTTGGTAAAGGAAATGGGATTACCTTCTTTACAGTTATGATACCAACTTGGAAATTTGGGTCTGTATTAATATCAAAAGTATCTGCACCATCTCCATCCACAATAGTATACTTCATCTCTGCGTTGATTCCTTCATCCAGGTCCTTAGCAAACACTCTCCCCACAGTGGAGCTAATTGGAGCTGATTCCAGCACACTCATCTGATAATGTTCTGTGAAGAAAAGCAGGAACATGCATTCTTGATAATCTGTCACTAAAATTGGGCCTTGTTATCGCATGATATCAGGCATGCCATGCAAAACACTTTTTTGTGGTTCATAAGTTAAAGCTTAAGTTTTACAGTTTAAAATTTCAGTCCCAAGAGTCAAGACAGCCCTATAGCCTATAGGCTGTGCTGAATGTTCATAAGGAGGAGATGAAATAGCTTTACTGAACCTAAGAGTAAGACAGGGTAATGGTGGAACTCTCATTGTATTGTTCTTCCTTCAATGTAGTAAGAAGCACCTGCTTCCTCATCTTTAGTATGCCACACGAATGGGGATAATTCTCCAAATGTCATGTTTTTCCTGGGAAGTGTGGGATCACGGAGCACATTTATTCTATCAAATTTCAAATGTCCTAATTTCCATTTATGTCCTGGCCTGTATGTTAAGATCCCATCTCTATGGCCAGTGGCCCAGAGTGGATGAAGACCTGTAAGCATAGAGGAGAAACAGAGAGAAAGCCCTTTGAGCTCCATGTATGGTCCAGCAACACATTTTTCATAGCTGAGACTATCTGGATGCCTCTTCATGGGCTTTTTGTTCTAGTTTTAAAACCAAATACCCAAATAGNTCCTACACATAGAATCTCAGCATTGGTAACTTCTTCCTTTTTGAGTTGATGCTCTGATTCATAACTTTTAGTTTATTTTCACCTCTGTGAAGTCGTGTATTTGAGAACTTACGTTTTTTAGGGCTCATCTTTTTGACATCCTTATTTTATCAGTCATAGGCTGGCTGACTGAATAACAAAAACCATACACATTTTCAATATGATTGTGGTCTCACTTTAAATTAATTAATTTTTGTCTGTATATATGTGTGACTGCATGAATTTATGTGCATCATGTGCATTCAGATTCTTGCAGGGTACAGAGGACATCAGATCACCTGAAACTGGTGGATCGAGATCCTAATTAGTCTTGACAATAAAAACCTGGATATGGAGGGTGAAAGCTGAAAGATCAGAGAAGCAGAGCAGCGGCCACTGCTGAGATCTTACCTCTATGAAATCTCAGACCAAATAGGGCATGCTGTCTCTATGAATCCTCAGACTAAATGAGGGGGACGGCGGATCCTGTCTCTACCTGTCTTATATTNTTGTCTCCACCTTCCTAGTGCTAGGATTAAAGGTGTGCACCTCCCAAGTGCTGGGATCAAAGGCATGAGATCCCAAGTGCTGGGATCAAAGGTGTGTGCCACCATGGCCTGGCTCTGTTTCTCTTTTAGACTGGTTCAGTCTCATGTAGGCCAGTATGGCCTTGAACTCCTGATCTTCTTGCTTCCTCCTCCTAAGTGCTGGGATTAAAGGTGTGTATCACCACTACCTGGCCTCTATGGTTAACTAGTGTCTAGCTCTGCCCTCTGATCTCCAGGCAAGCTTTATTTGTCAGAATACAAACAAAATATCATACAACAAACTGGAGTTACGGTGGTTGTGGGTTGTGAACTGCTTTATGTGGGTGTTGTGAACTGAATCTGGGTCTTCTGCAAGAGCAATAAGCACTCTTAACTCTTGAACCATCTCTATAACCCCTCTTTCTTTTTTTAAATTATAGATTGTAAACTATAAGGAAGCCTGAAGCATAGGAGCTGATGTCTCACAAGGATTGTGGGAGACTGACAGCTTACTGCACTCCATCTCCTACAGGAGAAGAATCGATGTTTGTTCCTTCCAAGTATGAGCCAGGGACTCTCTACTGTGCCTTGCTAAGTTATCAATGGATTACACTTTTCCCCCAGAAATTTTAGAAAAAACATGTATCTGTCTGTAATCTTTTCCACAGAAGGAAAGCTATGCTATGTGTTTAAACACTGTTATAATTTCAGCACGTATTAGAATTTCAGCATTGTATCAGAAATATATATCTTGAGATCATAATATTATTTTACATGTAGTTCAGTTAAAGGTGATTGAGCTTTAACATAAAAGAGTAGGCATGCCATTTTGTCAACATCCCACAGCTAGTTATGGTAATATTTGTGAGAAAGAAGCTAAATGGAATTCCTACAATAGGCAATCAGAAAAATAGTAGAACAGAAGCATTTAACACAAGGTAGGGTTAAGGAATAATGGAATTATTCAAATTTAGCTTTCACAAATAAATGGAGAAATATTTAATGATGAATTAATTTCTTTTGAAAAGTACAAAAGCACTATATTTTAGTGGAAACAGGGTTAATGGGTGAATGTTTAAAAATATAAATTTAAATCATTTCATATGGTTCCATTTTTTCTTCTATGAAATACATTCCATATTCCATTCCATCCTAAGTTCTTGATTATCACTAAATTTGAAACAGAGACTACTCAAGGTGGATGTGTTAGAATGGTCTTAGCATTTTGCTTTGGGGGTCAGATTAAAGCCCCAGTCCTCATTGTATTGTGTAATGTTCTAGAGAAGCTGCCATGTTAGGAGGGACATGTGACTTACCTGTCCAGATCTCTAAACTTTTGAGCTTTGTAATACCTTGGCTCTTCTACTCCCCCCACCCCCACCTTCATCAGGGATATCCATTTAGTGTCAAATTTGAAAAGTCCAATAATACAAAATATTCAAGAATCCACAGTGTTCACATGATATGCACAACATGAGTCATTTGTGAACTAAAATGGAACTCAGGACCAGTAAAACTGCACTAATCACTCCATACGGAAGTTCACAACTGTTCTTTGATGCACTGCATCCTGATTGGTGGACTAGTCATCTTAGTAACTTATTCATTTGTATCATTTGTAAAATACTTGCCTGATATTCTGCCTCTTTCCTTTCATGAATGGCCATGGGGACTTTGTGTATACCAATTGCACATGACTATTTGAGCTCTATTTACATAAATGAAAAAAAAGAGTCATTTTGATCTGGCTGGTTCAAAATGTAAGCTATTCAGCTAATAGTCTGGCTTCAGTCTGTTTGTAGTTTAGGTTTTGTGTGTGTGTGTGTGTGTGTGTGTGTGTGTGTGTGCACATGTTCTCGTGTGCATGTGTGTATACTTGCATGTGGAAGCCAGAAGTAAACCTTATGTGTTGTTCCTTAGGTGTCTTTCATCTTATTTTGAGAGAGGGCTTCTCACTGGCCTAGCACTTGCCAAGTATGTTAAGAAGGTTGACCAGGGAATTCCAGGGATCTACTCTTTCCTAACATCCCAGCATCGGGATTACAAAAGGGAGTCAGCATTCCTGGCATGTAATTCTGGGGATTGAATTCAGGTCCTCACGCTTGCAAAACAAGCTCTTGAATGATTGAGCTGTTTCCTTAGCTCCATTTTTGTTTTTGTTTGTTTTCCCTTTTCCTGGATAAGTGTTCAACCTGGAATTATGTCTGCTGTTTTGGCTTCTCCAGTTTCCTCCCTTCAGGCACTCACTTTTCAAAGTCATCTCCATTCCTTAAGGACTTTCGACCTGATTGTTTTGTTGTCACTTCATATTCAAATCTGAATTTGTCTTCCCCTGTCTGCCACCAGTTCTATTATGCATCCTTTATTCTGTCAGCAGTACAGTCCTGCTCCCTGCCACCCGGATTAAAAATGTTGTCATCTTTGACTCAGCTGTGGTTTTTCTAGCTGGGAGATTGAGAGTCAAGAGTCCATGTTTCTTATTTTTTCCTGCTCTCTCTCTCTCTTTATATATATATATGTGTGTGTGTGTGTGTGTGTGTGTGTGTGTATGTGTGTGTGTATATACACACATATGTATTATTCTTGCATTCATTCAACTTTCCACTGATATGACCTCTGATACACTAAAGATTTTGTTGGCTTTGCACAGGGCTGTATATTGCATCCCTAGATAGTATCTCAAATTGATAGTGCTTGAATGAATGTGGCTTCTTCATCTTGGTGTATTTCCTTTTTTGCCAGTGTAAATCCTTTCTATTCTTCAGTCTTCTGTTGAAGTCTCTTTACCCTGTGAAACCTTCATTCATTTTGCACATTCATTTGTTGAGAACAAGAAGCCAACTCATGTGCATTCACAAACTTTTCCATGATTCTTTAGTTTTCCAGGTTGTAGGATGAGTCAACATAAGAATCTATTTAATTTGCACCATTTGTAAACCCGCAAGTGGCACACCAAACACTCCTCATTGGTTTATCCTCTACGAATAGGACGTGTGTACCTTGGGTGTATTTTAAACTTGAGAGGCAGGGGTTAGTACCTTGTGTCTCCATGCCTGGTATCCTTACAGATCATGTACTACTTGGCACCTACTTGTATATTGCTTGGTTAACGTGGTCAGATGGTGGCCTATTCAACTACAGCTCTGGCTGTTTCAGGAAATGTGTTCTGAACTCATTCCCATTTGGAAAATCATCTTGAAATTGAGCTCTTGATAGAGAGTTAGTGGTTACAAACAAATCTTACACATGATGATGATGACACATGAAAGTTTAACTCTATTTGACAAATCTTATTCTTAGTATTCAATTTTGTGCAGGTGGGCAATGTGGCCATCAGATTAAAAAAATGGGGGAAAAAGTCTAAGAAGATTTAACAGGGATGAAATAGTAAGAAAGGGGCTGAGAAACATTGGTTCAGTACTAGGAAGATGGTTGTGGTGCAGGAAGGTATAAATAAATTATTTTTAATACAAACTGACCTTATACTTGAACCTGTGTAAAGGGTGAGTCCCCCTGGTCTGAGAGCCGTGCTCTGGTTGGTACTTACTCTGGGGAAAGCGGGGTGGGTTATCATTGACATCTGAGAGGGTGATGTTGACCGTTGTGGTCCCAGCTAATCCTCCAAGCTGCCCTCCCATATCCTTGGCTTGGATAATCACCTCATAGTATTCTTTGGCTTCTCTGTCCATGTTCATGAGTGCTGTTCTGATTACACCTGCAGGATAGGAATTGTTTTAAAAAGCAAAACCACAAAGCTAGTTTTCCGAGGATTCATCTATAGTTGTCTCCCTTGTGTACTGTAAATACCTAACACCGAGATGCACATCACTTGTTTTTATTAAACTTGTGCTTTAATTCCAGCTTCAGAAAGGCACTGTGTGAAACAAAGGGCTAAAAAATAGACACCCGTTAGGAAGGGCCCAGAAGCTGTGTCCTTGGCAATGTTACTGAGGCAGAACAGGAGGTGGCAGCAGTGGTTTTCTTAGAGATACTAGGTTTTTCAGTCTATGGTGACTGTAGACTGTTCTGTCTTTACCTGGACTTTGAGTACAGAAAACAAAGCTACATGTGTCTACAAATCTGTGGTTTTAGATAATCCCTCTGCTTCTTCTGCCTTCAGCCCTAGAGCCCTTGGAGTGTGAACGACTCTTAGATACTGGATCCTAGAATTATTTCCCTGCTTCCCCTCTGCCTGGAGTAGGGATGAAACTTGATTAGACTTCCTTTTTGTCTACATTCACTGTTTTGTTTTCTTCTGCTTACTTCTGTGCCTTACTGGATTCCTTAAGCATGTAGGGGCAGAGAGACTCAATGTGTGCTGTTTAATTTTTTTAGCATCCATTAAAGATTAACTTTTCCATACAGTTCAGAACAGAAGCAGCATGGAGGTGTGGTGACCGGATCTCATTTAAGAAGAGGGGTCTAAANGAGATGCATAGAAATGTATGATTCTGATCCTGCCAGGGATGTGTAGAGTTTTATATCCTATATAAACCCTCAGCTTATAAAAGCTTGCTTTCATATACTTGAGGGGGAGGTGAAAGGCTTATTGTTACAGGTTTATGATATAGCCTGTGGTTAAACTGGCATTTTGCATGGAAAGGCAAGTGTGTGGAGACAACACCCTGCCTGAGTTTCCTCCTATGATATATGTAGTGCAGTCACTGATACCATTCTAAAATGTAATGTGCTGCATTTTTCTAGTAAATGTCTCTTGGCCAAAGCAATGACAATCTTTTCATGTATTTTTGACCTTAACACTACAGATGCCCCTCATGGGCATTGTCAGTAATGTAAAATACTTCTGAAGATATAGAGAACTTGCTACCCTGTTGCTGCCTGTGGTTTCCTTCCCTGTGGGCATCCCTTCATTCTTCCCCCCTCTTCCCCATTGGTAGAATTATTGAAGTTTCTGTTTTATAGACATCTCTTACCGTGATCTTTCTCTTTCCTCCCACTAATTGACACTCTCTCACATTCTACCTTTATGGTACCATTTTCTGAATGTTTGGCTACCTTGAGAATGTATAGAAAAAAATTCTATCAGGTTTGTAATAATGGAGATGTATGTCTTTTCTTGCAAATAAAGAGGTGACTTTGACTTTCAACAGTGACTTTACTTCTGTGGTTGTTTCTTTGCTCAGGTTCCTTCTCTTAGGTCTGTTTTCCCTCTGTAAAGTGGGAGCAATAATACTTTCTATATTTTTTACTTGGGAGGTTAAAAATGGTAATGTTTATGAAAGTGCTTGGGAAAGGAGAAATCCTGGCACAAATGTAAGACAACAATGATACAGTAGTTATTCTACCCAATACAGGTACTAAAGTGATTTCCCTTGGTGAGATAAAACATATGAGTCCTGTAGTCAAAGCTCCTTGAAACAAACACAACCCCTAGGCTTCAATCTCTCCACTGCTATGCTGCTTCTTATCAGTTCTGTTCTCTTTGCCATTCCCCCTTGTTAGAGCGACCTCCAGGAGGCTCTTTCTTTCTAGGGGCCCTATCCCTGTGCTGTTGCCTGCTTCATCAAAACCCACCTGCTCAGCAGCCATTCACTCTGGCCTTGCCTTTTGCTTAGCAAGGGTTGCCTCAGCAGAGATAACATCAGGGGTGATGGTTAGCACTTAACTTCCCAGTTTCCTCATCTGAATGAATCCTGATGGTCAGCTGAATGATTGCCCAGAAGGCTCTGTGATTCTAGCTGTAGGACAAGCCCAGGTGAATGTGGCAATCTTTGGTCTTATTGGAGTTATAGAAGACCTTAAACCTTGGTAAATAAATATAGACATGGGAGTTTCGGGGAGGTGTTGAGGAGACATTCTCTGTAGGCAGGGCTTTGATGTCTCTCAGCAACACATGCACACTGTCTCACCCCACTGGCAGTTATAATGTGTTCTTCTAATCCTAAAGATTATGACAGTCTTTTCTGTGTAATACACTCCCTGGAGAGTCCTTGAAAAGAAGAGTTGGGTCTGTCCTAAGTACAAAACACAAGGATTATTGAATAAGCAATCACCTCTGACTTGACACTTGTACTATATACCTGTTTTGGAGTCCACAGAAAAATATGGCTGGCCCTGGAGAATGCTGTACACTACCCGGGCACTGTTGCCATAGGTTGGGTCATCAGCATCTGTGGCTGTCACTTGGATAACAGAGGTACCTAAGGGAGAGAAGTGGGAGAAACCTGTTCAAGCCCAGTTATAAATAGATGGTATAATCCTNAACGGTCAACCTTAAAACCTTTTGCAGATGTTGCACTCTGGGAGAGTTCCCTTTCTAGATCAAGCTTTGTTAACTCCTGTCTTGTTACTCAATGGGGATGATGGTTATTTGTGCTTGAATTCTTAGTAACCAGTAAAAGCAACTGTAAGAAGAACTTCTAACCAGTCTTATTAATAAACACGCGGAACAAGAAATAAGGGTGAAAATCTGACAGAGATCAGAGGAATTAGGAGCAAGCCACCACTCACCAACGCTGCCTC
>LZPO01009060.1:5495-24088 GCA_001675575.1 Neotoma lepida | reverse complement strand
GTGTGTGTGTGTGTGTGTGTGTGTGTGTGTGTACGCGCATGCGCACATGTGGGTGCACACACACACACTCTCACATGCACACACGTGCACAGGCACTCCTGTCCTAACAGCTCACTTGCTCTTCTCATACACTTCCTCTATCTTTAGCCAGCTCTACTTGAAGAGTACAGATTTTAAAGCATTCATTAGAGACATTTTACAGTTCACTTTTGCTTTGTCATTAGCAATGCCCTTTTAAATATTTATCCATGCTGTTTCTAAATAAAACACCCAAGCAAACATTTATGAGGCATTTGTGAATAGATTTAGGAAGGAAGCTATTGTTGGCGGGCCATAAGGCACTCTCTGCTGCAATGGATTGAAGTCAGCACTTTATTTAAAGGTGTCAGAGTGAAGACCAATGTGCTGACTGGTTCNTGGCCTGTGTGAGCATTAACTGAATCTTATTTAATGAGGCTCTCAGAACAGAGAAATGACTGCAATTTAGCATGGAAGTTGCCACTAATGCAGACAGTGTAGCTTCCTTCCCTCTCTATCTTCTGTATTCTGTCTTACTTCACAGTCCTTCCTCAGTCTCTGAAATTTACTTCTTTCCTCCACCCATAAAAGACAACAAGGACTTTCAATGGGATATTGATTCATTAAAGTAGATGTGTGAAAAAACATATGACTCATCCATATGATTATAAAATAATTAGTGAGGAATTTATTAGTAAGAAAATAATAGCAACTAAACTATTGAAATGAACACTGTTTTAAAATTAACTACCTTATAATAAAAAGGAAAAATTTAATTTGTAATTTTTTTACTAGTTCTTACATCATTGTTATGTAAATGCACTAAAAAGCAGCAAAAATTACAAAGATCCTTTCATTTTTACTGTTACAAGTTATAAATTCTTATCAACAAGCACAATTTATGATTTCAAAGAAGATATATTTAATCATAATCTTTCCATAGCATATCCATGGAAGAAATAAAAGAAAAATCTAATTCTTCATATAAAACCTCAGGTAATAACATACATCATTTGGCTTAGAGAACATTATTAGAGTTTTTATTAAAACATTATTATCACAATGTCCACGCCACATTTTAGATCTGTTGCTTGGTCCCTGTTTTCTATGAAAATGAAGAACAGTTCTCCAGGATTCAAGTTCCATTGTTTTCCCTAACTGGACTTTGATTTTGTTTGTGTCGTTATCTTGGCCAATGGACTTGACCTACCTGTCCCCAGTTTCTTGATCTTTAAAGCACATTCTGATGTTTCTAATGATTAATAAGGATACACATTTCTTCAATGCTTCTGGACTGAAAGAGACAAAGCATTCATGCAGTAATGATTTGACAGACTTGCAATGTGCCTCGTGAGCTTTTGTGATGCCTTAGACCTAGTTCTGTGATTAAAGGTACAGTTTGGGTCTGGACATCAGGTGGAAAGATAAGATGTAAGGCAACAAGAAAACCCATGTTCTACATATGGTACACTTACATAGGCATGTGCAATTAATTTTAGTGAAAAAAGTATGGGGTATCATTTTGTTCAATGCAAAGAGACATGGAGACATCATGGAGACATCAGGGTAATTTTTAGCACTTAGTATTTTTTTTAATCTTCAAAAGTAAAGTTTAATATATCTAATAATTTTCAAAACATAGCGGATTGAAATACTGACTATAACAATGAAATCTGTAATATATCATGAAGGATGAGGTACTAAGACAATAAAAATGAAAGGCTGCTGACTATTTAGAATCTACCTCTTGAATAATGGATTTAAAATGAAGAGATACTTTAAAACAGTTGTATTAACAATTTACTGTATGTAACTCAAGCATAGGAAGACAACAATATTTTTAGGAGCTTTATAGATAACAAAACTATAAAGGAGAATGTGATATATTGTGTCTCCTAATATATTGTGCACCCTAATAAACTTATCTGGGGTCAGAGAACAGAACCGCCACTAGACAGACATAGAGGGCAGAAAATGGTGGCACATACACTTTTAATTCTATCACTCAGGAGGCAGAGATCCATGTGGATCTCTGTGACTTCAAGGCTACACTGGAAACAGAGCTAGGCATGGTGGCACACATCTTTAACCCCAACACTTGAGATCCCATGTCTTTGCTTGGGAAAGACACACACCTTTAATCCCAGGAAGTGATGGCAGGAAGCAGAAAGGTATATAAGGCATGAGGACCAGAAACTAAAAGCTTTCAGTCTGAGGAAACAAGATCAGCTGAGATGTTGGCAAGGTGTAGTTGGCTGTGGCTTGTTCTGTCTCTCTGATATTTCAGAATTTAACCCTGGGTCTGAGTTTTCAATTAATAAGAACATTTAAAATTTGTCTTACAGGAGAAAAGTTGAATTTAATTGAATTAGGAACTATGCTCACTAAAGGATATCTCTGAAGAGGAAAAAGGCATACCATAGGTAAGGCACTGTAAGGTGGTGTTCTCCTTCTTGTTCACTGAGAAAGAGTCTCACTATGCAGCCCAGGCTAACTTGAAACATGCGATCCTTTGTAACNACTGAGTGCTAGGATTGCAAGTGTGTGCCACNAAGCCTAGCTATTCTTCCACTGACAGACAATTAGGTTGTTTCTCTANCTTGCCATTGGGAATGATGCTGTGTGAACAAGGGAGTGCAGATATCTTTGGCAGATGGTGATTTAGTCAGCTTTGGATGTATATTCAGAATAAGTTGCATTATTCTGAAGAGTTGGATTTTTGATTGTCTTTTTCTCCAATTCCTGGTTTTACCAGCTTAACTCCATTTATTCAGCAAACACTTATAGAGTAAGCACAAAGTATCAGCAACTTCGATCTGTAACTAGACCCTGCAGGAAATTGAAGAGGTTAGAAGTTACTTTCATTAAAGAGTGGACACTGCAGGGGCCAAGTCTATTAGCACATTGGCTTTTAGATCATACCTACAAGATATGAAAACTAGTTTTGGGAACCAGAGAAAGATACAAGAAGATAAGATAAAACACATATTCTGCATCCTGAAAAATGAGCAGGGCTTTACCAATGAGTGAAGGAAGAAGAAAAAGGAAAAAGCCAGGGTGAAAATTCTTGAAGAAAAATAGGTGTAGTGCTGTCACAGTTAATTATTATATATTGAGAGAGCAAAAAAGACAGAGAGAGAGAGAGATGGAGGGGCAGGAAGACAGAGAAAGACACACACACACACACAGATGTAAGGTAGAAAAGGTAAGGCCAGACCAAGCTACACTTTTTTGAAGGTCCATCTTCATTCTGAGACCAATGAGTTACTCAAAATGCCCCAGTCAAAACTGACACCCTTAAGCCCTTCTTGGGCTTTACAGAGTATAAAGGAGGCAGGCAGGAACTGGACAATAGACTAACCAGGAGGAGTGACTTGTGACTATGATCCAAGCAGGATATAATAGCAGCCAACATTAAGATGCTGACACTGTAGATGGAGAGAACACTGACTTAAGACACACTAGTGAGAAGGAATAAACAATCTGATAGGTATTGTCCATGGTGAATGATGAGGTACCAAAAAGAAGGGTCATAGTCTTTGCCTAAAGATCATGTAGTGTGGACTCATAGGTGCACACAAACCTAAATAACAGTGGCTTCAAAGAGAGTATGGTTTTCACAGCCAAACCTGCCTTAGCAAGCTGATGTGCACAAGCGACTTCTTAGTAGTTGATCAATTATGAGAGTCTAATATTTTTATAATGAATCTAACAAGAATGTTCTACCAGAGAGAGCGAGAGCCAAGTAACTATCACTTTTCTTTCTCATTCTTCCAGCTGAGTAATGAGCTTTATAAATTGTTTTGAAGATTTTTTTTATTAGAATTCTATCTCTGCTTTGATTAAAAGAGAATTGAATACATGAAGCACTCCTTCTCAGGCAGACTCTGTGGCTTTTGTGTGCAGTAAAAACAACCAGATCAAACACCAGCCAATAAACGGTCTATAACAAGAAATGTTAATTGAGCCCACAGCGTGTGAGAAGAATATGGAGGGCTTAAGAAGGCTTGCCCTCTGCTTTCAGTGAACTCCCTAAGATAAGGTAATGAGCCTCGTTTTTCTGTGAGTGGATAAGTAGGTATTGAATAGTCGCTGGCAGGAAACATGGCACCTCATTTAAGCCATTAGACCAAGTCCTTGCCATCAGACTTATCAATTCATCACCATCAGAGTTTTAAGTGTTTCTATCTATTTTCACAAAATTCTCTGTATTTCACAGGTTAAAGACCTCTCCGCAGCAAGGCTGTAGGTACACTGAAGGCAGATATGTAGACTCACCACACTAAATAGCTCCTCGTACAGATAAGAGCTAATGTCAGGCCTACTCTTTGGGGACAAACAGAGCAAGGGGTAGACATTCATTATATCAGACATATATTTGCCAGACCAAAACAAAAGGAGCTGAAATTACCAGCCATCAAGGTTTTCTTTATAAACTATAAGGTTTATGGTTCCAAGATCTTTTTGATAAACTGTAAAATATATTTGCATCTAATACACCCAGCTTAGTGTCCACAATTTGTGTATCTCTATGACATGTTGGTGATGAAAATCCATGTTTGCAACTATTAGAAATCAAGGGATGATCTAAGGCTTGTGCTATTTGTAGATAGGTGAATGCTTTGTGTTTGCCAGAAGAAATTAGTTGTGATCAGCTTGTTTACATGAATTAATGGAAAAAGTCTGATTTCAGTACATCTTGGGAATTCACTGCTTCTGGCCTGAAATTATAAAAATCACTTCACGCCACCCTAGATCACAGGCCACTCACAAGAAGCATTATCTGCTAAGTGGAACAAGGGTCTGAGCTTCCTCCCAGATAATTTACTATAGATCAATTCATAGGTCTTTCTATCTTAAGCATCCCATNCCACTGGCACTTTAATTAAGCCTATGAACAGAATATTCTCAGCCAAATAGGGTCATTACTGTCTTTTTGTCTCTGTCCCACATGAGTGTGTGCATCTGTGCATGTGCTTGTAGTGTGTGTGTGTGTGTGTATGTGTGTGTGTGTGTGTGTGTGTGTGTTATGTAACAGTCTCTCAATGTGGCAGTTAGGTAAGTTGGAGAATTTAACAAAGGCTCAGTCTAATGAATTTTATAAGTCAATGAGCATTTTTTTTCTCCAAGTGGGCAAGAAAGTATTGAATACCTAGTAGCACCTCCTTTAGGACAGCAGACAGGCTTACCATAAGTGTGTATAGGCTATTTATAGACTCATACTACAATTGTACATATGTAAGTTTATGGAGAGTGGTAATATGGAAATAGCCAGAGAGAGAGAGAGAGAGAGAGAGAGAGAGAGAGAGAGAGAGAGAGAGAGAGAATAAAATGATTGTGAAAAGAATGGAGAGAGGAAGAAACAGAAAGAGGGAAGAAATAACTTTTCCTGCGATTAAATAGTGTTAGCTTAGAATATTAATAAAGCCTCACAGATTCAGACTCCAATTAACTAATTATTTGAAATATCTTCAGATTTAAAAGCTTTGAAATCTAATAATCAACAAAGTGGAGAAAACAAACCCAGTCAACCCCTTGAATCCCATCCTGCTTCTGATGACAGGCTAACTGAAGGAAAAATCTGCATACCTTGACTGAAAGTGTAAAATGCANACTCATATAATCTCTATGTGGAAGTGAGGCGCCTAGGAAATCTTAGTTTCAGCTCTGTGGATTGGTTAGTAAAGTCTTTAGTATCTGGATAGCCATCACAATAATGATGAAGACACCACTCAAACGAAAGTGTCCCTTACCTCTTTGTCTGATTCCTTTTATTTTTATCACCCAGGGGATAGTGGGATAGAGATTGTGTAGGTACCCAATGACATTATACAGAGAGAAGCTCTTCCCAGAGATAAAGAGCTCTACTTCATTTTAGAGTACACACACACACACACACACACACACATACACACACACACACACACACAGAGAGAGAGAGACAGAGATAGAGACAGAGAGAGACAGAGAGAGACACAGAGAGAGAGAGATTGACTGGGCAGGAGAGGGAGAGCAGAAAAAGACAGAGGCACAGACAGACAGAGAGACACAAAGAGATNCAAAGAGACAAACACAGAGAGAATCATTGTTTTACTATTTAAGTAACTGTAGAAATACGCCATCAAGTTTTAGTCCTGAGGCAAATAACTAAGTAGAAACCTATGTGTTCTTCACCTTGAAGTTAACTAAGTAGAAACCTATGTGTTCTTCACCTTGAAGTTTTATAACGCTTCAGAAGGGTACTTGTTTACCCAACTCAGGCAAGGTCTCAGCACACTGTACTGGATGCAAAAGTCTTCCCTCCCTCTTGGGCTCATTTCTGAAGAAATGAATCTCTGTNTANTTAGTTCCCACATCTACCACCTGAAACCAAGCCCTCCTCATTTGGAGGGGAGTGAGGCATCCAGAGAGACCAGCTTTCTAAGATGGCCTAGAGATGATGAATGGTTGTCTGATGTGCTAAGAAGGATGAATGCGTCCTCATCTCCTACCTAAGGAGGTGGATTTTAACCAGATGCCTTTAGGAAGCTCAGCTCNTGCCACTGTTCTAGACATAATTAAAGGTTGGATGAGGACTGCTCCCCTGCCAAGAGTTTATATAGTTATCACACCACAACTGAACTGAACTGTGTGGAAGAGCTGGGTTCAGTCACAAGTACTCCATTTATGAAGACAGACTACTTTCAGAAAGTAATTATGAGACANCTATGGTGGGTACTGAGCACAGCAGGGTGACATAATGGCGTGAACAGTTGAAAAAATTAGCAAAAGTCTTCAATATAGATGCTGTTAAAGTTTTAATGAACAGAATCCAGAGATAGACTTCTATGAACAGTAGTAGCAGTTGTCTTGTGTGGGTTCTACCAGGAGCAGACACTGAGACTACATTGTAAGTCCAGAAGGCTGATTTGGGAGGTCATCCTAGGAAATAATGAAGGAGCAAGGGAGGAATGATACAGGGAGAGAAGGTAGTCAACAAATTGTATTGTTGGATCAGATATTCTAATGGGCCACCAGAGCTCAATGCTACAGGGAAACTCTGAGAAGTGGTACAGAAAAGATGCCTTCAGACTCACCTTTCTCAGGAGGAGAGGAGCAGGGTATTTCAACAATGGAGGATCACTGACAGAGGCCAAGGTCTCAATGGGAGCTATTAGTTTGATACNGGGGGGGGGGCAGTCAGCATGGTCAGAAAAGTTTCACTGGCTGCTGACATCCCATGTTCATGGACAAAAGGACAGAGTTACAGATATTGGTAAGTGAAAAAAATCACCAGACTTCTGTGCAACATTAAGGGTAAAGGAATATGGACATGGTGCAGACAAGGTCTTCTGCTGTAATGCTGATTTACCCCACTGCATACCCCTCTCTGCCCTTNCCTCCAGGTTTGCCTTTGCCATACTGCCCTTAATTAACTTGCTTAAAGGAATGAGGACAGGAAGATGTCCTGTCTCTTTTCTAATTGTTAGTTTTTAGTTAGGAAAATTCGTTCACACCATTTGGCACTATTATATTATGTCTAAAATATATTGCCATAAGCAACATGGATATGAAAGGCAAAACCTCGTGATAAAAGCAGTGGAATATAAATGAGGATGTTTGATGTGATTCTGAAGTACTTGAGCTAGTTTCCACCNTTCATGCATCCACATCACATGACAATTATTAAAACAATTTGAAGGTTGGAATACTTTAATTTTCAAAATTCAATAATATATTTAATTCAATAAAGTTGTCCTGTGACAATGAATAAAATTCCTTTATTTCATGCGTCCACTAAATCAGGGTTCTTTATAGGAAGCCAGTTGACTTGCACACTTGAAATGAGTCCACAGAGATTTTCTTCACTGTAGGGAGCACGTGAAGTTCTGAGTGAACATGTATTGTTTGATGTGAGCTGGTCATATCAAGGACCAAGGCCTCAGACCCCTAGGAAACTGGCAAAGCCTTCTCCACATGGGTCAGGATTGGAACTGGCAAAACCTTCCCCACATGGGTCAGGATTGAAACTGGCAAAGCCTTCCTTTGGTCTCAGTGCAACACACAGTTGACAGTGTGTGCAAGTATGAGTGTTTACACAGAACTGACCAGTATGCACAAAAGCTAGCAATGGCAGTTTCCTGCTCCTAGGTGTTTATAGCCTGAGACTGCTCCACTACAGAGACCTCCTCCCTAGACTACCTGACCCCTCCCTCTGGGTGGTACCTANTAACCATGTTGAGGTTCTGATTTGTTGGTGGTAGTTGGTGCCACTCCACCAGAGTGCATGTAGACCAACTGACCCCAGCTTTTCTGCTCATGTTCCAGTATGTCTGTTCCTTCCTCATTCCCTTCCCACTCCAGTCAGGTTTCAAGACTCAAGCCTCTCAGACATGGTAGTCCATACATGAATTTTCATATCATAGAAGTGAGATTAAGAAGCAGCAAGACAGAGAAGCTAATGGTCACATTAAAGTTTTTCAATGGTCTGATGGTTTTGAGTCAAGTTGGGATGAATTAGGGTTAAATTTGAGTTTCTTAGTTTGCTTGTTAATGACTAATATATTGTATTCTACATGAAAAGAAAGACATTGAAAATCAACAAAACGTAAGGAAAACAGATTTCTACTCTAAGGGGAAATCAACTACACAAGGAAGGCTTTGAGATATTTTTGGGCAAGAGGAATCTGTTAGTTTACTTTCCAACAGAGCACATCAAATATCATTATTACTGAATTGTTTTTCTATTTTATTTACATTTCTATCATAACAATCAAACCCAAAATTCTGAGGATGTTTAGCTCAGACTGTTATTAACAACATGACTCCGGGAGGTAATCTACAGCCTGGTGTACTGTTGAGATCCTGTTGTCTTTGCAATACTGAAGAGTCAAAAGTAAAGTAAACACTCGGCTTGTACCGTATGGTCATCTCTAACTTGGTTTCTGCTTAGTCATGCAAACAGATGCCTTTGGAAATCTTGCTAAGATCTCATCTAATGAGGACTAATCTCTGAAAAATGAACAACCATATCAAAAGTGATGATTTCCACAAGGATGCCTACTTCAGGTGAACTCCTTGATTTAAAAAACAAAACAAAACAAAAAACCTATGCCAAGAATTTACTTAGCCCTTTATCCCTGGCTTTCTTTATTGCAGAGATGGTATTTTCTCACAGTGAAAGGCTTTGGAGCATGCAAATTTATCGTGCATGTCCATTCTTCATGTTAATTCAAAGTAACTATTATGGAGGATCAATGGTGTATAAATTATTCTTATACTTTCTGTGATGNCTCAGAATAATCTATTCAATCCCAAATAACAGTACAGATAATGGCCTGTAGAATAATATGGGAGAAGACTCAATTCAGCTCACCAGGCATTTGCTGGGAGCCTACTTTTCATAAGGCATCCTATTACAAGTAAAGGAACATTCAAGAGATAAGCAACTGCCACTGAAGTTTTGTTCAGTTTACGATCTCATGAGGGACCTAAACGTGGAGATGGAGTGAACAAGGGAATATACAAGGCATACTTTTGTTTGCAGGACGCTCAGACATGTGGGGTTTTAATAACAATTCAAAGGAGACTTCTCACCCCATCACTTCTCAGGGGGTCGTGGAATCCTACAAATCCAGCCCCTAGCTCCCTGTCCTCATCTCTCAGCATCACTCTCCCTTCCTGCTGAAGCTCAACGGAATGTTTTGTGATCTACACAGAAGGAAAGCCCTTTGCTGGTCACCGTTTTGCTGACAGTCTGCTTGACTCCCTTTTTCCCACCATGTGTCAGCTGAGGTGGTTAATCTTTCGGAAAACTCCATAACCCCTCCCCGAATTTGGATTAGATGCTACTGCTACCTCATGTTTTGGCACCTTGAACCCCCTCTGTCTTGATATTTTATTACATTTCATTCATCCTTCTAGCCAGTCAGCTGGCATTTAATTATTAAGGGCTTTTTGGGTGTCTGAGAAAAAACTACCAGGGAAACACGTGGGCAGGCAAGATGGCTGAGCAAACAAGGACTCTTNCCATCGAAACTGACAACCTGAATTTGATCTCCAGAAACCACGTGAGTGAAGGAGAGAACTAAATCTCACAAATCTATTGTCCTCTGACCTCCATACACACACTGTGGCATGCTGAGGACACACACACACACACACACACACACACACACACACACACTCACTACTGAAAACTATTGAAAGAGTTGAGGTTTGTTTTTTCAATATTAGTGAGAAGAGGCAGGGAACAAAAACTAAACAAATTTAATGGGAAAATCTGAGTGTGGGTAGTTGGTAGCCCTGTAAATAAAATTAGGTAAAGAGATGAATGAAGTCACTTAGCAGTTTACTTCAAGAAAAGGTGACAGTGGAGGTGACTCAGATGTGTCCACAGGACTGACCCTACCTGTTTCCCATTGTTCTCAAGCTTGAAGACTTATTTTCAGGCAAAGGGGGTTGGAATAGACAGTACCCAGATGGAGAGTGGAGTGTGAAGGGAACAGTGATGAGGAAGAGGCAGCGGGGGCCACCGCCACCCCCACTTCCACCACATAGAGTGTTACGGACTAAGGTAAAATTTCCAACCCAACTGCACTGGAAATACACAGTGATATTTTAAGGGGTGCAAGTAAGAACAATTTTAAAAATTGCTAATTAAAATTTCACTATGGTTGTTTCATACAAAATGTCTGTGAAAGTAGGGCCTGGGAAGGGCTCAGTGGTTAAAAACACTGGCTGCTCTTCAAGAAGACCTGGGTTCAAGTTCCAGTACNCACACGGTGGTTTACAACTATCTGTAACTCTAGTCCCAGGGTATCTGACACCCTATTCTGGCATCTGTGGGCACCAGCTATGCACTTAGTACACAGGCGTATATGCAGATAAAATGTGTATACACATAAAACAAATAACTTTTTAAAAAGCACGAATGAGAAGTGGGGATTAATCTTGATGAGAGCAATATTTATTGGTTTTAATGATTTATATTTCTGCTTTTATTACATTTTTTGCAAGTAAAGGAAGGCAAGTTTATGCATATATCTTTATATCTTCAGAGTTTAGGATAATAGCTTATATATTTTAAGAGTTCCCTGATGGGAAATGGCTACTTCCAGATGGAGTTGACAATGATGTCATCCCAACAAGCCTTGTCCCTTCCTGTCCTCTTTCCAGTGCNAAGTCACTGGGTGTTCAATGAATCTGTTCTCACCAGCAAATTCTTCTACCCGCTGAATGCTTTAGGGAAGAAATAATGAAATACAAACCTCTTAGATGATAAAAAGAATATTTATAACATATACTAATGAGATGTTGCAAATGTGCTTTCACAAATTAATATTATTTACTTTGACAGCAGATTCTGTTTTTCTCGGTGTGTATTATTTAAATCAGACATTTGAGAAGTCTATCAAATAACTACTGCTTTTTCCTAAAGCAAGTTTTGTTCATAGAACAAGATTTATTGACAAATGGGTGCCATTAATAATTTTATAAGTAAAAAATAAAGTGAAGATATGATGAATACTTATACTTTGTAAGAAAATAAATTAAGAATTCTATATACATAAAATTAAGAACATTTGTAAAACTTTTTATGCAATAAATAGTTGGTCTCATTAATTAAATGGGTTTATTGGCATCATTTTATGTCAGATTCACAGGTGTGGTATTCTTGGAAGAATTATAGCAAAGAACATATGACTTATAAGTAAGAAACAAGTTTTTTTTTTTTTTTAATTTTCTGAAGTAGTGAAGGAGAGGAAATCTGTCCAGGTAGTTAACTTTGTTATTCCTACAGCTGTCTGGTGGAAATATTATGTTAGTAACATATGTGATTTAACTTTTCTACTAGCCGCATTCAGAAAGCAAAATGAAGGGCCAGTAACATAGTTCAGTGTTTAAATGTGTTTATCATCAAGCCTGACAACCTGAGTTTGATGGCCAGAATCCATATAATGGAAGGAGAGATTGGCAAGGTCTCTGCTGACCTCCCCAGGCACACATTATAAGTGATAACTAAATAAACAAATAAATACAAACTTTAAAAAGCAAAACAAATGTGTGAAATTAATTTAATATTTCAAAAATTCAACAGATTCAACTATTATCATTCAACTAGATGTTAATAGGAAATTAGTAATACATATCTTTTCATTATTTGTTTGGCATTATGTATTTATAATTCATCATGTGCTTTATACATATCTGAACTTACTATATTATCCATTATTGAAGAATAGCTTTGTCTAACAGGACTATTTTAAACAGTACCACCTGGCATTTTCATATTTCATATTTACCTTGGAGACTTTTGTGAAGGTGGCAAAGTAGGAAGGATGTAATAAATATGANCTAGAATTCAGAGGTTGCATTTTCTTCCTAAACTCATGTGACAGGCCACGTGACCACCTATTGGTCATTAAAATCATGGCTAATGACAGGCGTGGCACAGTTCTCCAACTCCCATAGTCTGCCTGTTCTCCCTGTTTTAATAACTCACGTGGTTCATTACTGAAATAAAATTACAATACCTTGCCTCACTTAAAACATGATTGACCCCAGAGATGCTGTCTCTGCTTTATGTACCTAGTCTACCTGTAATTCCCAGGACCTAAGATGTAAAGCACTCCTGGAGCAAACCACTGTTGAATGCTGGGCTCTCAAGTGGAAGGAAAAATATTTAGAAACAACACAAAGGCAAAAACAGTTTCTTTTTCTACCACCAAAGTTCTAGAAACACATACAGGTCTATACAGTGAGGGCACTGAAAATTCTGTCCATAAAGCCAAACACATGACATGGTCTACTCTATTTGAGATCAATCATTTACCAGGGCCAAGGAATAAACACNACTTTGACTCAGACCTCAGATATCAAATTATCATTCATTTGGTCTTTGGCAAATTTTCCTAAATGTCTCTTTCCATCCTTTTCAGAATCACATATTCCCAATGAAGGAATTAAGGTCATGGAATTTCTCCTTCACTTGGCTCATTCAAATAATGATATANTGTTCTTAGCAGTTCTTAAATGGCACAAAATTACATCATTTTAAGGTTGAATACTCTTTCATCCGCATTGTATATTTTATCAATAAGCTGAAAACCTAAATTAAAATAGCTATAGACAGTAATAATTGGTACAAATTTTCATCTTGAGTCCAAAGGGTTCTATTTTTCTTAAAATAAAGTCTTGACTATCCAAGTTTGGACTGAGAAATGCTTCCTTAGTTAACAACATTTAAACCAGTATATGTCTTTTATTGGCAATAAATAAATAAACACTAAATAATCACAGGGTCACAATAAACAAACATTCTGGGCAGCTGTGCCAGTCACAGGACTGTTTGTAAAGAACACTCTTTTAGCTTTCAGACNGTTGAAAGGTGTTAAGTGGCTTGAACAGCTATGCAAAGTGCAAGCTGGTAGAAGTGTGAGCTCACTGCCACATTCCAATGCCTTCACTGCACAAGTGCAAATGAGGCTGCCACTGGCTGTGATGTCGAGAGAACTGCTCCTTTGTTAACAAACCCACACTTGCTCTGGCATTAAAATGTAGCTTGGATCATTTATTAGAAGGTACATTGTCAAGAAAAGCCAGCAGTTTAATTCACAAAACTCAAAGCCATATTTGAGGGTTTCATTGCAGGGAAAAGAGAGATAAAAAAAAATTTATGTGTATTGGAAGGCTGGAGAAAAACCCATAAGCTCACATGAAATAATGACTCTACCACTGAAGGTTCTGAAGGGTCTGTTCTTTTGGAGAAATGAGTATCATTCTGATGAACTATATGCTTGCTTTTGGAAATCCACAAGACCAATCCTGTCCTGTGAGGAGTAGAGGCTACTAATTAGTCATCAATCAAAACTGCCCAGCGCAGAGCCACCCTCACTGTTCTCTGAGGGGATTCTTGCTTCTCTTCCTTTCCTCCCTCTTGTCCCAGCTCATTCAACATAGAATCCTCCACTAATTCCCCATCGCTCATTTTAGTTTTACTCTTTATTGGAATCTTAACCTCCTCCTGAGTAATCAGAACTCCCTTAACTAGCCCTTGGATAAGCAAAATGATAGCAGTGAAACCCAATTCCACAAGCTCCAGGCTGTCTTCAGCCCTTGAAATGTGTATGTGATATGCAGGAGCTGGGGCCATTTTTCTTCAACACCCCATTCCTTGTTCAAGGATGCAGTCATTGCTTATTCTATGTAATTACTGAGTTTCTGAGATCCTCATGGCTGCATCTTACTCACACCGTCTCTCTGTAGGAATTGATTTAAATTTAAGTAAAGTACGTCNAGGAGCCCCCCCATCACATTTTTATTAAACACAGCTACTTTATTGGGAAGCNGAATCCAGGAAACAGGAGCAGAGGTTAGGTGGAAAGGAAGGAAGGGAGGCAGGCAGTAAGCNATGCCTTTGGTTGACCAGTATCTGGTTGGTGAGGTCTGGGAGAGTGAAGGCTATTCCCAGAGCCACCTCTGGTCACTCGGAGAGGTGAGATGCCATTAACCATTGATTAAGAAACATGTGGCTTATGGTATCAAATCTCTTGCTTTTCCTGTCCATCCCATGTAAAGGGGTAAAGGGCTCATGACACAGAAAAACTCATGGAGAGACAGTCAGAAAATTTTGTTGTTAGAAGTCAAGGTTTAAGAGTGCCAAAAAATTAGCTTAATTTTGATATCATTTTTAAAACAGACACAGGCTGTTTTAAACTGGATGTGTATTTTAGTAGCATCACATCCTTTTAGCTGTACAGTGAGCAACCTGACTCGAGGGAGCTGCTCCATTGGATTGTTACCCTTGACTGCATTTTACCACATTCCCCAGTTAATGCAATGTTTCATAGCCAGAATAAGTTGGAAAGTTCCTTTTTCACAAAGGAAATATCCTTACAAATGTTTCATTTCTCACTTTTCTTCCTGGAGTTGCTTGTCTTGGGCTCTGAACAAACTTACTTTCTTTAGTATTAATTCAACCACTTAATGGATACAACTTCAGCCAGGTGCAGAATCCATTTAATTATCTGCCTACCATGTAGTGATGAGATTCTGACACATCATTACATGAGAACTGCAATTTAGGAAGAACTTTAAAGACGGGGGTGGGGGACGGGAGCAGGAGGGCGAGGTAGGGCGGGGGAGGGCGGGAGGGGTCCACCACTCACTTTGATAATGTATCCAAACACAAGGAACTTAATCTTTGTAGTCTTAGCTTCTTATTCTGTAAAGTGCAGATAATGATATTCATTGTAAGTACTATGGTTTGGAGGAGAAATGTCGCCCACATAGGCTCATATGTTTGACCACTTGGGGCCTGGTTGGNGGTGTTTGAGAAGGATGTGAGACCTTTAGGAGGTAGAGCCTTGCTGGAGGAAGCCAGTCACTCCCAGCAGGTCTTAAGGTTTTATGCTCTGGACCCACATTCCCTTTGCCCTCTTGCTTCCTGACTGTGGATGCAGTGTTACCTNCTTCCCTGCTTCCAACACCATCACAAACTTTATCATCTCAAACTCTAAGCCAAAACAAACCCTCTCTCCTTTAAGCCATGTCTTTTTTTTTCTCCTTTTTTTTTCCTTTGGTCACAGGAATGAGAAAAAAACAACCAATACAATAGTATTTCTGCAAGTATTAAATAATGTAACACCAGTGGCAGTGCATAAGCCAGTATTATTAGCTCATTAATCATTGATAGTAATATTAGGATTAGTAGTGTCATGTTGCTGACAGCAAAGTAAGTGTGGCAGGGATGAAAGACAATATTCCACTTCCTCGCTACAGTGTCTGCATCTGAATTTTCAGACAGTTTAAGCTCAATAAGCACTTAGAAAACCTTTTGCCTAAAAAAGAAATTGGGACTCTCTAAATTAGTAGACAGGTTGAAAATTGTTCAGGTGGTCTGCAAGATAGATTAGCAGGCAAAGGGGCTTGCGGTTCAAGTCTGATGATCTGAGTTCAATCTCTGAGAGAACCTTAACTCCTGGTTGTTGTGCTCTGAGTTACAAAAGTGTACTGTATCAATACATGTCAACATTCAATACACATCACACACACACACACCTTCTCATTCACAATAATAATAATAATAATAATAAAAGATATTATTATAAAAAGATAATAACACAAAAAGAAAACTGCTCGAGTATTTCCTGATAGTATGGCTTCAGTTCTGATCCAAGCATTGATTCCTGTCCGTTCTGCCCCGAGGACATTTTGGAAAAGAGACTTGGAATTCCCATTTAACTTGATAGAAAACTTTCTTAAAGCACTTAGACTTTGTTTTGACAACACATATGCTCCAGAATAAATTTGAACCACCATGCAATAAAGCAATGTTTTGGAAGTACTTCACACTTCATAGAGAAATGATCAAGCCTCATTCGATGAAAGTTTGTAATCATTTATTGGACCAGCCAATATTTGNAACTAGACAGGTCATTGGTTNATAGGATAAAAATGGGTATTTTNGTATGAAGTGGAATACTATCGGGGTACTTTTCGAACAAGGTGAGGTGAGCATGGTGATTTTCCACACATTCAGAGGAACNGTTTGTATTGAGTCATTGACAATAACTTACTGTGACCTTTATCTGAGAACTAAAAACCATCCAAAGATGTTGCTGTGGTCTAGATCTTCTAAGTCTCATGGATCAGATGCTTACTTTAAGAAATCTGTGATTAGGGCATGTATGGATGGATTGGTGTTTTCAAACATGCAACTAGAGACCGCACCATCAAAACCTGGGCACAGAGTGGAGAGAACAGCAGATCAACTGCAGTGGGGTAGTATGATAAATGAGATGTAAACATGCACTCTAAAATGAGGTTTATTTTGACCACTATACAATAGTAGAAATGACAATTGCTTTTGATTTAACTCTAAGAAGTTATAGTGTAATTGGTGTGGGGAGGCAATTAAAAATGATGAAGACGCTTTGGAGCACATTTATCGTTGGCTTTTTACTGGAAACATTGTTTACTTTCCTCGCTGTTTGGATTCCTANGGCAAAGTTCAATGTTATGGACCTGGACAAAATGTGTATGATTAAAAATTCTATACTTGGTTCTGACTGATGTCACTAGAAATACAAGTGAAACTAGAACCCATCAGGGCAGATGGTTCCTACAGCAGACAGGTGGTAGAGAGAAGACAGGACAGGGGGACCAATATGGTTCCAGGTGTTACACTATGGATATTGTCAAATGACTAGATATTCTACGGAAGCCTCCTCAACCTGATGATCATTGCTCTCTTTCCATGCTATCTCACATTCTCCACAAGNACATTTTTGCTTCTGACATAATGATCTCTTTTACAACGCCTCAAATGCTATAGACTCCCATTCTTGCATTACCAGGTACCAAGTAATTGCCGAATATAATATAGTTTCTCTTTCCTTTCACCTATCTTTCTTCGTTTTTTATTTCAAGGTTTAACTGAATAAATCCTTCTACTGGTGTGACTTTTTCTTTTTATCCCGTGGAGTTAGATCATAACCTCATTTCAAAGCCATAAATATAGATTTCCTCTGGTACACTTTATGCACCTTTCTATTGATACTCACCAATTTTTAAAAAGTACATTTACTTTAAATTTCCCCAAGTTCTACAGCTCTTTGAAGAGGTACATATTTCCCCAGACTTTGCAACTCTTGGCATTACATTTGTACACAAAAGTAATCCAGGCCCTTCATTCAATGATGATGTTAAGTGATGGATAACACTCATTTGGGATTTCTTTCCTTGTTAATTTGTTTTCATTCCATCCTTCAGTGCTGTCCAACATCTTGCAAATAGGAAATCAATAAGACCTCATTGACTTGAGAGGCAATGGGGACCCAGAAAAGTGACAGCAATGACCAACTCCTCAGAAATGATCTTATGTGATACGTGGTTATACCCACATTCTGTGTTCTGATGTTAGGATACAGGCAGGCAATTAAGAAGGACATCAAGAGTTTTAAGAATCATTCAAAGGGGTGCAACAGACACTGGTTTCAATATGCCGAGGGAGAAATGTATCTTACAAGATGACCACAAACACCCACCATCAGCATACCCTTCTATAATTNTGTTGCTGTCATTCCTTCACCAGAGAGACGTCTAATTGTCTCTTTCATTTTGAGTGGGTCTGAGGCTCAATAGAATGAGATACTAATGAGGCTTATGGGTTTCAAGGCTTAGTCAATAAAAGGCAAATATCTCACCCACCCAGGATTCTTGGAAATTCTTCTTTCATAACTGAGCCCACACTGTGAGAATCCTAGCAACAAGCAGAGGCAACATGTGGTGTTCTGGTCCATGTTTCAAGTACAGAGGATTTGTCAGTTATCCTGGCCAAATGCCAAACCTGTGGCCAAAGGAATCTCTAAATTATTTTAGCCTCTAACTACTCGTCAACTATAGTGATCTGAGTCTCCCAAAATGAAGCTGCAGACACTGTCCATGAGGGGAAACTCNTTGTCATGTCCTCCTTACAAGTCACTGACTCCATGAGTATAAGCCAATGGAAAAGTAATGAAATGAAACATTTACAAGCATTTCTTCCTATCATTGGTGATACCAAGGATGATCCTTATCAATGTTTATAAAAA
>LZPO01009058.1:4333-31008 GCA_001675575.1 Neotoma lepida | reverse complement strand
ATTGTTTGAGGCACTGCACTTTCTGCAGAACTCAACAGCCTTGGGGGAATCTCCTTGTCTCATGCAGAAACACATGCTCTCAGAATAGCTATTAAATAACAATAACCTTTGTGTTTTTGTTTTCATTTTTGAGACAGGGTCTCTTGTAGCCCAGGTTGGCCTCCAACTCACTATGTAGCCTGGGTATAACCTTCAATTCATGATCCTCTTGCCTCTGCCTCCTGAGTGTTGGGATCCCAAGCATGTGCCACTACACCCAGTTTATGCTCAAAGTGCTGGGCATGGAACCCTGGCCTTATGTGCGCTGTACAAACGCTCTACTCATTGAGCTGTATCCCTAGCCCCACTCACCTCTATACTCAGGCTTTTGACTGTCAGCTTGAAGGATGGAAACACCTGGAGAATTATTCTCAGGAATCAAGCTAAGGGCATTTATACTGTGTTCAAAGACTCCCCAGAAGCACTTGGAGCAATGACTGCATTTTTTTATGAAAACATAACTCTAGAGCCTTTCAAAGCAATTTTCCTTGTGATCCCAGCTCAATCTTCACATCTATAAAATGGGCCTAGTCCCCACCTCACTGTAAATGTAAATGCCAGAAAAGAAGTGTGGTTTAGAACATAGGTGGGAGGGTTGCACAGATGGTACCTGTGTGCTTGGGAGCATCACCTTCATGACATATTAGATACCATGCCACTCTTGGCTCCTCTAAAGTGCTGTGGAAGCATCCCAATTCCACACTCTTCCTTGGGATATTAACAAGTGTTGGTGTATCAACAATTATCCTGATACTAATGACCAGGTTGCATCTCTAAGGCAATTTAACAATTGAAACAGNCCAAGAAAAACAACAATAACAACAACAACAACAACAACAATAGCATTTTAATAGCTGGCCCTCAATCACCCTGACGACTAAAACACTCAATCATTTATACAAAACTATTCCCCATTCCCTGCCCTACCTCTGAACCTCATTCTGTCTGCCTGGCAAAGATAAACCAACACAGATGAGTAGGAGGATCAGTGAGTCTGCAAAAAGCATCCTGTTTAGAAAGGGGTCATGGTGCTTAAGAGAGCTTTGATTGAGGACCACAAGGCAGTGTGTGCATGTGTGTGTATGACTCTCTCCACACACCCGTGAAAGCATACTATGTACATATGTTTAATGGTACTAGCCCTGATGCCAACTGTTAAAGAAGAAAAGTGATTGGGAAAGGGGTATTTAAGGTTAGGCACATGCTAAGTAGAGAAGGTAAATTTCCAAAGCAAAAATAAAAATAAAAAAGTTAATGCTGAGTGCAGGCACAGGGAGGAGGAAAGACATGAACAGTGTTCCAGTCTTGGAAGAGACTGTGAACAGAGGAGGGATACCCCAAGAGTTCTTGATACACCCCAAACCAGGCAACCTGGGTAGGGCACTTAGGGAAAATCCTGGGGACCTCAAATTAGCAAATCTCTTTCTGCTTCTAGTCTGACCTCCCTGTTGCTAGTGAGGCTTAGAACAATCTCAATTTTAGTTTCCTCATCTGCAAGATGGGAAGAATAACACATAACTTCTAGGTTAAACTCCTTCAGTGTAGACGTAGTTGGGTATTTCAAGATTCAGATGCTGACCCATGGTGCATACTTGTGATGAGCAGAGACTGTAGCATTGTCATTCGTGTGGAATGGTACACAGTGTGAGAGCATCTCCTTCCACACCCTCTCCATCCATCCCTCCATCCTGCCGGAAACACACCCGGGTTCCCTCCCTTCACATCCTTGCCCTCTTTTTTCCACTAGGGAACCTGGCATTTCTTTTGCCATCCATAACAGTAGGCACTTGGGACTCCACAAAGCACACTCTTACCCTCTCCCCTGACCCGTCCCCATCCTGAGCTATCAAAAGTCTTTAAAGGCCATGAGCGACCCGGCTGGGAGAACTTTCTGTTCTTCTCCTTTCTTTATCATACCATAGTNTATTTTTCCAATCCTTTGAAGGATTTTTCAACCTTTTGAAGCATTTGAGGCATGATTTGGTAAGCCATGCAGGGCTGGCTGGAGCCAGAGGCAAGAGTACTTGTGCAAAAAATACGGAAGAATGAGTTTTTTCACCTGTTCAGCTGCTCCTATGTTTTCCCCTCATTGTCTCAGGATACATCAAATAAATCAAGGCCATTTCCAACGACACCAACTGTATTTTCCACAGTTCCTTAAAACCAGGGAAAGAACATTTTTTAAAANGTTTGATTACAGTATAATTAATTTTGATCATCTTACAACAGCATATTATCTATTTCTAATTTTNACTATTTAATCTGTTTTTGTTATATGGTCCTTAGTTATTGTCTGTATTTTGTAATTAACTTTTTAAACCACTTTTTGAACTACCTGTAGGAAGAAATTCTACTTTCCATTCCATTTACAGCCCTTTAGTCCCAAACTGGACTTGAGATGAAACTGCCACCTTGTCTAGTCCTATGGGCTGATTGGTGTGCCTTGTTCACCAGCACAGCGTAGTCCCTGGCTGCTGCCAGCTTTCTTCTTTGGTTTGAAGCTTTAAACTAGATCCTTTGTGGATCTTCTCTGAGGGACAGCCTCCTCCCCGCCCCCTGCCCAAGAAAGANCCTCTCTTCTTCAGGACCCTGGGAGAGGGAGGGATTGCGAAGGAGCTTAAAGAAAAACCAAATTCAGAGAGTCGTGCTTGGATCTGCAAAGAATAAGAGGCAAAGCAAGCCAGGGAAGTTCTAAGTTTCTCTGGCTCTTATTCCAGAGGTACTCATGGGGAGTGTCTTCCTAAAAGAAACCTAGAGATATGTCAGCTTGGTAAAGGGTACTGAGTCAGAAATCAGACCACAGAGTCTTGGGTTCCAGCCCCAGCTCTGATGCTTTCTGATTTTACCTTAGACAGATTACTGTCCCTTGTCACCAGTCACTTGTCCCCTTTTCCCAAAATCTTGGTGTCATTCCACAAAATCCATTTAATCTAAGATCCTTCTGGACAGGCATCTTGCACTTCTTCTATACTGATAGCACTTCTAGGCACAGAATGAGCCAAGAGAGGGAAGAAATTTAAATAGGAAATCTATGTCTTTTGATGGGTTTACAAAAGTCACATGTAAGTCCACATCAGCATCATATTCAAAAATGAATGTAAGCAGCATATATTGCACACGCCTCACTCCAGAATTTTGTTTCTTAAGGGGCCAAGAATATCAATGCTCAAAGCCTTTTGAGCCCTGTCATTCTTCCTAGAGCTGATACTTAAAAAAATATAATGCCCTCTCTACATAAATACCCTCCTATCAAAATAATCAGAATGGGTTTTCTGTGTGTTCACACCATCACCACCATTTAATTTTTAACATAAACTTTACAATATGTACAGCTGTGTTTGGATAATACACTTAAGTGTGAATTGTAGAAACCAAGCATGTATAATATATACACGTGTACACGAGCAACTGTATTCACAGGAGTGCGTTTGATCATCTCTGATCTGTATCAAGCTGACCTTGTCAGAGACAATTAAAGATGAACACAGTACAAAGGAAAATGGCTGACTGAAAAATGGCAACTCCACACTGGAGAACTTTTCAAGTAGAGACCCATAAACTCCCAATGAGTGCCTCTGATTCTATTTAACCAAAAGAAGAGGGAGGGCACACAGACAGGCCAAATTTTGACTCAAGTGTAAATGAATAGTGCNTTTGGAAGGAAGGCCTCTTTTCTTTAGACCTTGAATTACTGTTAAATACTGACTGATAAATTTGGCTTCCTCCTGCATAGGTTCTATTTCTTGAAGTCCAGTTAAGTCTATTACAGCCACGGGTAGTGCCAACCAGCTTCATCTTCAAACAGGTTATCTCCTTTTCTTGACAAGTCACACACAACAGCTCCACACAAAGAAACAGTACAGGAATGTGCATTACGCTAATGGGCACATTCGGCTCCCCTGACAGAGATTTCTGGTTCTCACATTAGTATTTATTTAGGTCTTAAACCACAAGGGACTTCAGCGCAAGGTATTTATTTATATGACAAGCAATTATTAAAGCTGCACTTTTTAGGTTTAAGGGAGATAAATTTTTAATCACCATTTAATTAACACCAACTTTCGTTTTCTTTTTCATTAGCAATTCTATTTGCAAAGAATTCAGGGCATTTGTCATTTCCTGAGAAGGATGCAGAATATTAAATACACAGCAGCGGTAGACACATCAAATAGAATAAACAACGTGAGACTGTGTGACTACCGTGGATCTTTTGACTAATTAACTGTCTTAGCTAAAGTCCCATTTAAATGAAACTATTTCATTGGTAAACAAGGTGTAATTTTCCTTTTCTCTCCCCCNAAAAAGTGTGAACTGATATGACAGTTTTTGCTGAAATGGATAGATTTTAATGTTTCTATGAGAAAACTAAATATGAAGTCTCAAGTATCCTTTGAGGCAGGNAGGGGAAAACCCAGAGCATGGCAGTCACTATTTAGCTTGCTACAATAATGCAGAGGACGGAGCAGTAACCAGTGGTGGGGTTAGCACCCCTTGCCCTCAGGAGGTACTACTGACAGGAAGACAGATCACTGGGGACTTGCCTTCTTGCAGCATTGAAGCCAGAAGTGGCCTAAAACCTACAGGTGTAAGGGTGGCAGAACTGTTTCCCAGAGCTCTGANGTTTGGCAGAGTCGGGGTCATGCCCTGGAAATTTCTCTTATGCAGGATGTGGAAGCCTGGCTATTTGCTTTCAAGTACTTCCACCTGAAGAACAGTTTGGTGTTTTCCAAAATGGGCAAAACCAATCAAAGCTGCTGAGATGACAGCTTGCAGGAAACTGCCCTGACTTACTCCAGGGGAAGGCCGGACAGTTGGGTTCAGGNACACTGGCTTCTTAGCATCTGTGAGCCTAAGGGCTTGGAGCTTGGGTTTTACTCAGGGACTCTCTAACTGATACACAGTCCAGGGCTTCCTGTCCAGTCCTCACCACCTCCTGCTGTAGGTTCCATCTGCCACTCCTCACATTAGTTTTCCAAAGAATGGTACTCACTTGGATTACCTTCAAAGAGGTCCACATTACACCCTTCAATTGGAAACTGACCATCTCATTTTCTTCTTTGAAATCACCACATGTAAGAGTCAGTGAATTAGTGGAGGACAAAAAACATGTTCACCAAACAGCCCCTAACTACAATGGTTTATTTATATCTTGGTGTTAAAACAAATGTATTCTTTCCCATTACATGATTGGTTCTTCTAAAAGCCTCATTTTAACTTCTTTTGTATGGGGTTAATAGCAGAAATGCTCTCTGGATTTTCTGGAGAAGGTTTTGAGGAGGCAGTAGGAGTGTAATTTGTGCTCTCATTAGAATGCTGTAGCATTCAGCAGGCCCCCTGGGCTTTGAGGACAATACAGGAAAGCAGAAATCTCTCGGGATTTATGGCAAATCATTACTCCATATTCTGAGGAAACTTCACTTCTGTGACAACAAGAGAGTGGCACTAGCAGGGGGAATACAGATCTGGGATGCAACGGGGAAATTAAGTGAAGGAGTTTACAGACACTGAAGCCTAAATTTACAATCAGAAACTGGGGAGATTGTTCCAGGTTCCCTAATGCAGACTTCTCCATCTCTGGGACTTAGGGGAGGAAGGATGCTGGATCCATGGGAGAAAATGTGACTTTGAAGGTTATCAACCTCTAGCACTGCCTCAGCCCTTCCTGTGTCCTGAAGACTAGAGGGGACGTGCTCTTCCCCACCCCTCTGCCACTCCATCACTGGCACCCTGGCTTATGGCATCACTTTTTGTCACTAGGGAACACTGTAGGTCAAGTGAACTTTTCCATTGCTAGCTCCATTTGAAGCATCCTCAAGCTCTGTGAGAACCATCCCCCCTCCTGCACAACTACAGGACAATACCAGCTACAAACTAGAACAGCCCATGAGGAAAAGAAACAGGATGAAACTTCAATCTGNAGTGCTGTCCTGTTCTCCAAGAACCCAAACCAAAATTCAGTAAAAAGAAAAACAGGAAATNGTTAGTCTTTCTCATAGCAGCAAGACACCAAACTGGCTAAATCTCGTGCAAAATACCATCACCAGCTAGCCCAGCTATTTCAAGGCCAATAATGCATTGAAAATATAACAATTGATAGAAAAGAACCATATAAAATGTTTAATTCATATTTTTTGCTGTTTTGTGATGTGTCCTTGTCTAATAAATATCATAACTACCTTTTGGATCTTTATAAAAAATGTGGCAGAAAATTTATGTGCTAAGAAATTTTCCATGCATGAATACTCCCCTCACTGTCTCTAATTCTTTAAAAATAATGAGTATCTGTTCTATCATATATGCACAGGCTTGAGTGGGCCAAGAATAGGCCAATGCAGGTGACTCAGGAATGACAAATGCATTGAAGACTTCTCATCTATCTCTGTTGGTGCTGGAGAAATGGTTCACCTCCAAGAAGGTGCATATTGCAGAGGAGAGAAATCCCTTGTTTTACTGAATTTATCATAGCTGGGATGCTCAGGGTAGATGCACAAGTGGCTTTAATATCTGAAGGCTTTTGAGTTGAGGAGGTTTGTATAGAAATAAGTGTCTAATAGAGTTTCCTGACATTAAGGAAGATCAATGTAAAACCACGCTAGCCTTGGGCACACAGATGGCATGGTACTTCTTACAGATTACACATGGCTGCTGGCACATGTCACCATATTAACAACTCTAGGAACACAACACACAGCTAATTAGACACCATCATGGCTGTTGGGGGACAGAACAAGTTACAATTACTCTGGAAGGGACCGGGTAAGAGATACTATACAACCCTGAGTCATCACCAGAAGGGAGGAAACACAAACTTACTTACATAAGAGTCTTCAAGATAAACTACAACGGCCGCTATGTCATAGACAGAAGGTCCACACCTAGATATGGAAGACATAAATGTGTTTATGCAGCTCCGAACAAGACCATTGAAGCTGAGGGTGAGAGACACACAGACATCAACATCCAAAGAGATTCTTATAGCTCTCCACCTGAGAGAGTCCCTGTGGCTATTTTTTTCCAGATGTGTCTTGGGGACAGACTACAAAGAAAGTAGCATACATACAATGAACANATGATTTGCTATTCTTTGGGGGGAACCTGGAGTTCTTGGGGGGTGAGCCAGGGCTGTAATGGAAGGCATAACAAGAAAGCTGAGAACTGTTACAAGCCAAACTTCTTAATCCTTGCACATGTCAATCTTACTAGAGTGCAAATGCATTCTTAACTGTCTTATCGTCTGTGTCAGACTTACATGCATACCATATTGCTTATTCTGTATTAGAGAAACTGTGAGGCATTTCTGATGGGGAAGTTACATGGTGGATTGATCTTCATGGAATTTGGAATATAGGCAGTCACAATGTCACCATTGCCATCCGATGCACCATTATTGCCACCATACCCAGTCGGCATGTCTGGGAAACTTGCCCATATTTATTTATTTGTTTTTGGTTAAGGATTCACCTATCTGGTATGTGCTGAGCACAGCACATACCTCACAAGATTCCTTGAGTGAAAGATTATGGCATGGAGCCATGTGCAAAAGAGCCAACAAAAAAGTACCTCCCTAAGTCCTCTTCCTCCTAGTAGGGTGCTATGGGACATCCAACATTTACCCTCCAGAACGTTGGCCATTCCATGTTTCCTTAGAGAGAAACACTGATGGAAGATTTTAGACATCAGATTCAATACTAGGCATTTTCTTGTACACGCGTCTATTGCTGCAGGAATTTAAAACCCTGGGGGTAGAGTACATGTTATTCTTATTTGCAGCATAAGGCATAACATGCTCTGAAACATACACATCACTGTGGCCCCGACTGTCCCTGGAGCAATACGATGCTGTTGACCTCAAGGACGACCGAAGATAGCTGTCATTTACTGCCTGTGATGGCAATGAGTGTTTGTAAGGGTCCGAGGGACATCTCCCAATAACTAAGCGCTGGTCATCCCCATATGTGTGGAGGAAGGGATTATCAGAGGTGTGGTCTGGCAAGAGAGACTTGCTTCTCTTGCTGTCCTCCAGACCTTGGGGGAAGAGGGAGCTTTTGTTCCCCGAGAGTTTGCTTGAGGGGACACTGAACAGGCTCCCATATAAGTTGCCCTCCAGTAGCCGTTCTCTGTCCTTGAGGCTTATGCTCCGGGAGGGCCTGCTAAGGTCTAGCTCCCTGGGTTTGTCCAGAATGTTATCATAGGAGTGCTGTCGGTTAATCCTTAGCTTGTTCTTCTGGAACTGGAGGGCATTGTTCTGGGACCAGTCCTGCTGGTAGACTTCCTCCTGAGTAGCTGGGTTACCTGTCTCCTGAAGCATCTGGTCTTCATCAATGTCATAGAGGTTCCCCATCCGCAGACAGGCATCACACTTGAAAGGAGACCTCATGGTAAAGTGGCCTGAGTAGGTGGGCAGGTTTGAAAGGCAGCTTCTGCAATGTGTGGAGTTCTGCCGGTATCGATCACTGCCCTCACTGTGTGGGGAACCCTTGTCTTTCAAGGTAAAGTGCTTGGCATAGAGTTTATACTGGTCATTGTTGGGAAGCCCATCTTCATTGTGTAGTGGGTTCCTGTTCATGGGCAGCGTGGAGTCTCCCTTGCGGAAGTTCTCATTGTGGTCTTGATAGGTATCTGGGAAGCCCACGTTCTCAGGGAGGGCTAAGTTCTCAACAAACTGTGGAGGATCTACGTGGAAGCTGGGCTCTTTCTCACCATCGATGGTGTAGATCTTATCCCTGGGAGAGCTGGCTTTGGTTTTCATGTAGGTACGTTCAACATCACTACAATCCTTGGGATATTTGGAGGCCATTGACCTTTTGAAGTTATCCTTGGTCTTGTGGTTCTTATTGTTATCTGGCTCCCTGTGGCAAGTGGCCCGGCTTGAAGTTTCTGAAATGTCAGAGTGGGCTACCTCTTCTGGAAGATACCTAGGACTCTTCAGGGAGTGGGTCCTATTCTCAACAGTCTTCTCCTCCCTCTGAGAGACTGGGTTCTGGTTCAGAGAATCCTGGCGTAGAGACTCCATGGATTTCTTCCAAAGCTGCCTTGGTCGGGAGTTCCCTTTGGATTCAGTGCTGACAGCCACCTCGACTGTGTTAGGGTTGGACTCATTGAGAGTGAGAGGATGCTGTCCTTGGAACACATAGTTACTGAGGTTATCCTTGTGCCTATTGGCCACAAATGTTTGGAGTTCATTCATATTGTCCCCAAATATGCTGTCCTTCCCCTGAAAGGACCTGTTGTCTGAGTATATTAAATTCCCCTTGTCTGAAACCATGTCCACAATAAGTGACCCTCTTTGGATGAAGTCAGCAGCTCTTTTTGGTGAGTCCATTCTTGAGGAGTTCATGTTGGACATGTTGGAGATGTTCTTGGCTGACCGAAGAAGCTTTAGCATATTGCTCTGTGACCCAGTCAGATTGAAGTCTGGAGACTTCTTCTTTTCTTCAATGTGCACACCATGGATGCAACTGTAGATGCCCTGTGGATGAGGAGCACAAAACACGCATCAACAGAAGACACTAGCATGAAAGCACTGCCCACCAGAGCTTTACCTGCAAAGGTGAGTTACAGATTTCTTGTGCGAGTCATGGAGAGATACTGGAATTCATTCTGAATCCTGATTATCTTACTTAAATAGGTGAGACAAGTTGTACTGCACCAGTGCTGTGTGACAATTTACTCAGCATTGAAACATCCTATGAAGACTCAGGTAGTAAACACAACTTGTAAGTTTCAGAAAGCTCCTGAAACTTTCGTGATTCACAAGACTTCACCCAGATAATATAAGCAGTAACAATTGGTGGGGAGAGCAGACTCCATGACCATTAGGGCTGAGAGACTCTCGCAGGTAGAGCATTGGAGCTACCTGCAAGTCAGCAGGAAGCCCCAGGAATGAAACTAGCTGCTCTGCTGCTGCCAGGGGAAGAGCTCTTCTCATGTGTTGTAGTAGGTAGAGCATCAATAACCTTTGGATTTGTAACCTCTTGGCTTTCTTCTACCCATATCCAGATTTTGGCCACCATACCTAATGGAAGCAATTGGATCAAACCTG
This sequence comes from Neotoma lepida, assembly GCA_001675575.1. Lineage (NCBI taxonomy): Eukaryota > Metazoa > Chordata > Mammalia > Rodentia > Cricetidae > Neotoma > Neotoma lepida. The sequence continues at coordinate 20,927 of LZPO01009058.1, read as the reverse complement.
TAGAATTTGATCTGCCTCCTCCTAAGTTTGCCAGGAAGCCATCCCAAGAAATGGATTCATGAGGCAGATCTAGTGTTGATTTTGGCATAAAGTAGTAGGAAGTTTGTAACTCTGAGCATGGCTTTACTGACCCCCATGGCTGCAGCAAACATAACCCAAGAGGGCTGCTCTCAGCATTGGGAAGTTTTAATTCATCTGAATAGCTGACTTACTGACTGAAGATAGTCTCCAGCTTTACAAAAGCGCTACACACAAAACATGACTGTCTCAAGTTCAAGCAGCCTTTGTTGAGATTGTGTCAACCTAAGCTTTGTGGTTAAGGTTCAGAGCCCAGGGGCTAACTTTGCCAACTTCCTTCTTTTCTCTTCTTTCCCTTCCTATCCCTTTTTCCCTTTTCTTCCTTTCTTTCTCCTTTCTTCCATTCCCTCATTCCATCCCTCTTTTCCCTCTCTTCCTCTCTTTCTTCCTTCTTCCTTCTTCCCTTCCTGTCCTCTTTCTCTTTTCCATCCTTTCATCTACTCCTTCTTTCTTTCCCTCTTTCCCTCCTTCTGTTCTTCCCTCTCTCCTGGAGTCCTTCCCTACCTTCCTTCCCTTCTGTCCCCTTTTCTTCCATTCTTGGCCTCTCTCTTTCCCTCCCCCCAACGCTCCCTTCCCTCTTTCCCTCTCTTCTTCCCTCTCTCCCTTTCCTCCTTCCTTCCACATCATCTTTAGTCTCCTTCTCTGTCATGAGCAGTTAGTTAGCCACTGATCTTGCCACAAACCACACTCCTCCCCTTGCACTAAGAAGCTAGAACACTCAGACTGTGGACATAAGACCATAAAATTATGCCATGTGTTTCATAGAATCTGGCACTTTAGTCAACCCTTAATCAGTCATACAATATAATCTTACATATAATCTAGAGGGACCCTGCACTGATGGGTGAAAAATTGATGTTTCCTCTATATCAGAGTCAGGTAGGGTCTTTGTCTCCTTGTTGTATTATAAAAAAATATAGTCTTTTTTTTTTTCTAAATTTGCAACTTTATTCTAACAAGCTCCTATCCTCCCTCAGGAGAATCTATAGGCTTCTCTGCACCTGTCACCACAGTGCAATGTGCTCCCCTGCCGCCTTGAACTGCTGGTTGTGCTCCCCTGCCACCTTGAACTGCTGGCTGTGCTCTCCTGCCGCCTTGAACTGCTGCTTGTGCTCTCCTGCCGCCTTGAACTGCTGGCTGTGCTCCCCAACTGCCTTGAACTGCTGGCTGTGCTCCCCAACTGCCTTGAACTGCTGGCTGTGCTCCCTTGCCGCTTGAACTGCTGGTTGTGCTCTCCTGCCGCCTTGAACTGCTGGCTGTGCTCCCTTGCTGCCTTGAACTGCTGGCTGTGCCCCCCAACTGCCTTGAACTGCTGGCTGTGCTCCCCAACTGCCTTGAACTGCTGGCTGTGCCCACCAACTGCCTTGAACTGCTGGCTGTGCCCCCCAACTGCCTTGAACTGCTGGCTGTGCTCCCCTGCCACTTGAACTGCTGTCTGTGTTTGGAGGAGGCCTACAGCATGGCCAGAGTGGACTGTGCTGCAGGAGATGGTGGGGCTGTGGCTTCTCCTTCCTGGTTCTCCTGGGACTGATAAAACACAGCTAAAGCAAGGGGCCAAGGAAGGGAGGAGATGTGATAGAGACTGTCTAGGCCGAAGCTGTTTCCACAACAGCCTCCTCTATCTGGGTTGATCCATTTTCCCGATGGGCTGTTCAGGAGGGGTGATACATATTCCAGTATAACAGGATGAGTCAGAGACCACTGGATGTGACCTTGGATAAGCTGTTGTCCCCGAGTGAACCTCAACTTTCCCAGCTGAGAAATGGGAATCATATCCTCCTCTCGAGGTCACAAAGGCAAGATAAAATAAAGAAGTGATTGTGGACAAGCTGTGGCCTGCCTTTGCTCCTGTCTCCTTTCAAACCTGCTTGAACACACAATGCCCACCTTGTCAAAACTACAAAAAGTGCGTGCCACTCACTGCTACAGAAAGATTGTTCNAGAAATTACTCTTGCCTTCTGATTAGTGAGGCTGGCTCCTATGGAGCCCAATAAGCCCCCAGCTAGAGCCTCTTCCTTTGTTAGTTAGCGCTCTCTCTTTCCCTCTATTACTCACAGATTCTGAATACCTTTTATNGGTTATGGAAATGAGGTACTCTCTTAGTGGACCTGGTGGGCTCCGTGTCTCCTGGTCGAGTGGCTTGGCTTCTCAGAGNGCCTGACTTCTGAACACATGCTCAGCTGGACAAGGGCTCTACAGTCCTCCTTTGTCCCATTCACCCTGGCCTAGTCCTGATGGTGTCCAGCTTCTGTCGGTCTTAATGGCCAGTTAGTAGAAAGCATCTTTTATTATTTAAGCTCTCCACCTTGGAGCACAGTGGGAAGGCATCCACCCTTAGTTTCTGTTTTTNCTAAGTCTCTTATTGCTCACACTTCAAGAGACAATCAAGGTGGGTTTTGACCAGAGATAGCAAGAATCTTTTTTTTTTCCATAAATGGTGTGTGTCAGGGGAGGAACACTTTGGAGAGAAAACTAACATTAAGACCATCCTACAGATTAGAAGGTGGATTTGTTTAAGTCATAAAAATATGACAAGGGACAGCCATTGCAGAAGCTTGGTTCCAGTGTTTAATAAATGTCTCAGTTGAGCTATTATATCTCCCTTGACAGTACCAGGAATGCATGTGTCTCAGGTTGGCATCCATATTGCATCTCCAGGAGCTCTCCAGAGACACTGAGTCTGCATGGAGAGCTGCATGTGTTTACTGTATGGTGATTGTTTTACTGCAGCTGCATGGTCAGTGTCCTGAAAGAACTGGCAATGAGGAGACATATCCTCTGAGCAGCAGATACCTGCTTTGGGAGACTTCAGAGCATCACAGATCAGCATCATTAGAAAGAAGCCCACACTCTGAACTTGACTAATGTAAGTGACCCAACTCTGTATATAGGTTGTGTGTGTGTGTGTGTGTGTGTGTGTGTGTGTGTGTGTGTGCGTGTATGAGTACCCTCATGTCCATGATTACATAACTATTCACATTTATGTGCAAAGGCCAAAAGACAAACATGGGTGCTGCTCCTGGGGAGTTGTTATCTCCTCAGCACCTTTCATTTATGGCTTGATGGATAAAGTGCAAGCAAACTTGTTTTTTCAGGGAAATATAAGATGAAAAAAATTTTAAAAGCCCCATTTTAAGCTTTGGGGCCTCAGTTTCCTCATCCACAGAATGGGTGTGATCATATTAACCTCAGAAGGTTTTACATGAAACCTCCTTATCATATTAATCTCAAGAGGTTTCACAATGAAACAAGAGAGAAAAAATATCTGGCTCTGACTATTATCCACACAGTAGCTGCACCTTGCCATCTCCAGCAATCCTCCACTGTAGGCTTTTTTTTTTTATATCAATCGGCATCAGGGGCTGAACTTTCTATGTGTTTTCATAGTACAGAAAGGAGGCAGGGAAATAATGGGACCTCCTTATTCACACTTATCAGGCTGCTCTGATTTAGAAGACAAATAATATTGGAGGAGGAGAACTTCTGCCCCACTGGACTCCCTGAAGCCTTCGGGATGCATCAGTAGTGGATGGGCATCCCCCTCTGCCCTGGAGGGCAGGAAGGTTCAAATTCTACCAACAAAGCTTCGCCTGCACTCCACAGTCCTCTCCATTTCCACCCCTAAGATGCTGGGATAGAGTTGCCGGACTCAGTTCATTTCTCATAACGATGATCCTACCAACTTGGCTGTCTGTTCCAAAACGAAGCTGGATTTACAAGCAAATGCAACAGTGTGCATTTGCTTAACATAATCNCAGAACCATTTGGATATGAAAAGCCTTTAGTAATTGGCTGGGAGAATTAGTTTAAAGTTGGCATAATTCCTAGCTATATGCATGCATGTTGTTATTTTTAAGCAATCTGTGTGTTTAGATGCCATCAAGCTAATTAGGAAATATGTATTTGTACAGAACCCAAGTTGAGTGTAATTGAATGGAGAAAATAAATCCTCCTCACAAAGCTAATGTGTACCTTTTGAATTTCCAAAGTTCTCAAAGTCACCTCATGCTAAGAATATACAAATTCACTTAAAACTGATTATTTCATTTCCCCCAATAAAGATCAGCATATAAAACTAAATGTTTTTTACCACTAAGATGGGAAGATGAAAGAAACAAGTAGATAAATTAAGGAAAGATAGATGATAGATGATAGAAAGGTAGCTAACTAGATGATAGATATTAGATAACATGGTGATAAGTGTTAAATTGTTAAATAAGTGATAGATTGACAGTTGATGACAGATAGATGATAGATTGATATATGACAGATGACAGAGATAGATGGACATATATATATACATATATATAGAGAGAGTAGATAGACAATAAATCACTGATAGATGATAGATATATAGATGATGGATAAATAGATGTCAAATAGACTGATAAATGATGATAGATAGATAGTTGATTGACAAGTGATAGAAAGGTGATAGAGATGGATGACTAGACATATAAATGATAAAGGATAGATAGCTGATAGACTGACAGGTGATAGATAAATGATAGATACANAGATGGTGATGGCGATGATAGATTGATTATAGATAAATAGATGATTGAGATAGATAAGTAATATACAGATGATCTGGTAGCTATTAAAATGTCTCAGCAATGTGCAATATGTGCCTGATTCTCTGAAAGCCCTGTGCTGTTCTGGACCTGCCTGCTGTACTGGGAAGCAGCTGCTTGGGGTACTGACCCTGCTGATGGAGAAGAGCAGCCCGGGCCGGTCAGAGCACACGCCTGTGAAGCAGAAGCGCAGCTTCCAGTAGAAGAGGTGCTCCCAGATGAAGGTGATGAGACTGAGGGCCATAGCCGCAGCCAGCATGTAGAACACGCCCGCCATGTTATCGATGTCCAGTTGGCTGCTCATCACCTCATTCTTCTCATTGTGGCAGATGCCTGTAAGCCACAGTGTCTCCAGTTCCTCCATTTCACCTGCACAGAACACAACACCAAATGGCAGTAAAGACCTGAACACATGCCTTGGTGTAGACACTTCTGAGTTGGGAACAGGTACATGACTACAATTGTGTGGCCTTAAGGTAAGTTACTGAGTGTGGCTAACCTTTGGCTGCTCAGNTGAGGATAACACCTCCCTGCTACCATTATGGATAGGATTAGATTAGATAGTATTTACAGCGTGATGAATTTGGCAGTTCCTGGTATAGTTATGATCATGGTTGTAGTCTCCCCATTATTTCCTTTGTCCTCTACACACCCCAAAACCGCACCCACCCAAGTTCATGCAGAATAGGCATGCTGTAGTGGAAAGACTTAACCTCCAAACCCCTCACTTCCATGAATAATGTGTATACTCCAGGGAGTTGTAGTGAGGGTCAGTTGAGTCTGGTTCACATTAAGTCTCATAAACAATAGTTTGTGCTACTATTGATTGTAAGGAGGAAAATGCCTGGAACCGTGCCTGACAGATGGTGGACCTCAACTCTATTAGTTTCTTCCTTCTTATATTTAGAACACTCCAAACCACTCCCAAAATCTCACCCACAAGTAATGAGCTTAAGATGCTAAACATTAGTGGAAGAAAGACATCTTGGCTCTGAATGGCCCCTTGCAAAGTGAACATCTTCCTCACTTCAACAGGCAACTAAGGAAACAGGTGTGCTTTTCACTGGAAATAAAAAGGAAGCATGCCCCACAGTATTTCTTCTGTGCATTTTATCCAGTCCCCATTTAGGATAAAATTCCATGATCTTAATGTCTAGTAATTACACCAACCATCTACAATTCACTAAGCACTGGCATTTACTCCATGAATCAGTCTTAAGAATTCTATCTCAGGGACATTAATCCTCACAGAACACTTATATGCTAAATGCAAATCATGACTCCATTGTGTATGTATGTAGCTGATCTCTAAGCTGAGTAGGAGGTATCTGATGGAAAAGGAAGGGATGGTTTTAAGTTTGTGCTGCCTCTCCGTTATCGTTACGGATTTCAAGTGAGTCTTGTTTTGAAGTTTCGTGAAATCAGTGCGTTATCACCCTTGGTTTTCTCTCATTTTTGAATGCAAGCTAGTGGTGATATTTCCTGGATCTTGTGATCACATTCAATTTTCTTCAGATTTGAACCACTGTTGTGGGGTCAGTGGTCCGTTCACCATCATTGGCTAGCTTCACGATCTCTATTTTCTCTCAATTGCTTCTGGGAACTTCCTTTTGACTTTGGTTAGAATCTACATGTGGATTTGCTTTATTTATTTAGATTTTGGTCTCAGTGAGATTCTTCTATCTGATGACTCTCAGCCTTAATTCTGGGGGAAAAAAGTTCTCACCTAGAGCAAGTGAGCTGGCTCGGCATGTAAGAGCGCTTGCTGCCAAGCCTGAGACCTGAGTTTGATCCCTGGGATTCATATGGTGAAAGGAGAAAACAGACTCCTGAAAGTCGTCCTCTAAATTCTGCCTTGACATGTGTCTCACTCCACATGTACACACATATAAATAGTAAAAAATAAAAATTTCACGTACTGTTGCTTTAAATATTAACATCTTAACATCTTTTTAACATCTTAACATCTTAACATTTTTTAATAATTCATTCCTCTCTGTAACTCCTCTCAAACTTTGGCAACTACTGATCTATGGTGTTGTCTTTTCCAGTGTCATGTGGTTGGAAGTATTTCAGACTGGTTTCTTTTACTGCATCATATGCCCTTGCAATGCTTTCTTGTCTCCAGAGGATGAGCAGCTCATTTCTTTGCGTTACTGAGTTCCACATCTGGAAACAGTTTGCTCATCTGTTCACCTATTGCTGTTGATGTTGGTTCTTTCCAAAATTGCACCGGGACAAATAAAGCCACTACAAACATTGATTAGTGAAGATATTTGTGTGGATATTTTTGACTCATTTGGTCAAAATATCTAGAGAAATTTTGCGAAACTCTCTGGATTATATGTTTAAGGAATGCTGAGCTTCCTAGGGAACTGTCCAACTGTATTCCAAGCTGGCAGTNCTGTTCGCATCCCACACACCCACAGGACTTGGTTAGTTNTGTCAGTGTTTGTGCAAGACTTTTGCTCTTTTCCTAGCTGACAGTGCTGCCTGAATGCTGTAATTAGCAATTCCCTGATGACCTCTAATAACTCATTTTGTCCTGAAAATTTTAACAAAGAGTGTTGTCAGTCTACCCTTTAGGTTATTAACTGTGTTTTCATATTTATTTATCTCTGTGGGCTGGAACTGGTTGATCCACATGAAGATTCATTCTCTGGCTCATTTGTTCTCTAATTGGTAATNTTTCACTTTATCCTTTCATTTAAATCTCTTTATTTTACATGAGATATTTGTTTCTTTCAAAGCTTCAGCTGTTTTTTTCATTATGATTTTCAAACCTGTTCTAGTTTAGCAATTTCAAGCCTATAGCCAAGAGGAATCATTCTTAGACTTTTCATTCTGTTTGCTCTGTGTTCTCACTCATGGTAGTTGATTTCCTTGTGACAGTTGTAATCTTTTGAATTTTTTATTAAGTCTTCAACGATTTTATATGTACATACAATGTACTTAGATCATATCTCCCTCTGCTCATCCCCTTCAGCTCCTCCTGGGTGCCTCCTACAGTCACCTCCAAGACTCATAACTTTCATTTTTAAATAACCTACTGAGTCTAGTAAATGCTGCCAATCTGTGCACAGGTACAGGACATCATCCCCTGGAGCACTGGCGACCTACTATGGGCCATACTGCTGAAGAAAGCAGATTCTTTTTTCTCCATTGACCATTAATTGCCAGTAGCTCCTCTGCTAGGGGTGAGGCTTTGGAAGCCCCTGCCCTGTCCATGCTGGAATGGTGACTAGTTTGATCTTGTGTAGTTCTTGTCCCAGCAACTGTAGCTGTTGTGAGTCTGTGAGTGCTATGGCCCTGTCGTGTCACAACAATCTCCCCTGACCTCTGGCTCTTTCTATCTTTCTGCCCCCTCTTCCTTACATTCTCTGAGCTTTGAGGGGATGTGGTATATGACATAGATGCTCCATCTGGGGCTAAGCAGGCCCCTATCATTTTTTCCAATTTTAGGTTTCAGTATTAACTACTGCCTGGGGCATACCTTTCTAATTTTTGACCCTGAGTTAATCTCTGCAGAGTTATTCTCCCTCTAAGAATCATAAGCTCCCCAAGATCACAGAGTGACAGAAGTGTCCCTAGAGATGGTTTTGGAGTTGCCTTCTACCACAGCTCCAGGAGTTTTTAGTGCACTCATTTTTTTTGTATGAGAAGATTGAATGTGATCATTGCACCGTTTAAGTGATGCTCATGTGGATGCTCAAAGGCTTCTGGGTTGTTTCTCGCTCAGCAGCAAGCGGATTGGAAACCCTCCCTGCATTGTCTTCACTCTGATGGACAGACATTTTCCCAGTTTCCTTTTCATAGACAGAACGACTCATTGAAGGTCTCAGAGTTGTACATAAGAAGGGGAACNTGCATATTTATGAGAGGAAAAAATATTAAGAATTCTATCTCCCAGCAAGTTCGTCATCCAAGTTCTGGTGAATCAGCTTCGAGGACAGAGTGGCAGGAAGGGCTGTTCTGGCTGAACTCCTTCCCTTCCAACATACTCCAGCACCGCACATAGTCGAAAATGTCATGGAAGATGAATATTATCTCATGTTCACCCAGCACTGACACAGACTCATCCTCTCTGTCCACCATGATCCTCAAGACTTGTATAATTGCTTCCTCTCTTTCTAAAGCACTATGTCACTTCCTAAAAACACAACATATTNTTGAGTTTCTCCTCCCTCGAGTTTGTGAGGACACATATANAAAAATGGGTCTTTCTCCCTAGGATTCATATAAGTCCCAGAATATCTTCTCTTTAGTGTTGTCTCAAAAAGAGCCAGGTTTGTAAGCCAGTGACACTGGCAGTCTGGCTAAAAGAAACATCGCCTTGATTCCTTTCAAGATGCAAGTACAAAGAATTTTTTGTCTTTGTCCTTTGCCCAAGCATACCACACCTCTCTTTAGAATTAAGCCAACTTGGTAAGCCCAACTCAGATTCCAAAAGGAGAGTGATGTNATATTTCTCAGCACCAATTACAGCCTGTTCAAATCATTTTCCAGTTAGATAGTTCTGGCCTTGTGGCCCTCTTCCTAGTGTAGCAAACTATGGTTCAAATACTTTCTTATTCCGTTTTTAATTTGCTCAAGTATATTATAATATCCTTGAGGGAGATCAGGGACTGTGTTTTATGATTTGGGTATTTTTCATGGCCTACAGCATATACAGCATNAGGTCCATATTTTCTGTTTCTATTTTTTTCTTTGTATCCCCAAGCTTAAATTGGGCAGGACTACAAAAATGTGCAGATCTTTTTGCTGTTTTCCTGACTTATAGATGGAAAGCAAGAACAAATGGGGAGTGTTGCAGGGAACTGGAAAGTGAGCCTTGAAAATGAGGAAGTTGTGAGCTGGTGTGAGGAAGCCCTGAGCTGGTGTGAAGCATTGAATATCATTTTCATAAGGAAGAACTTGGCATCACTCATCCCATTGTCNGTTCAACCTCTTACAAAGAGGTCACACCATCCTTAGTTTTATCTTAGGAAGCAGTGCTGGCAAATGGGATTGCTAAGCCTGTTTCCTGAAGGAGTGTCATTCTTGCTGGGAGGACAGAGTCCAGATTCTCCCAGGAGCAGGGGAAGCTTGGGTTGTGGCCAGATCACACTCTCTTCTCCCTTCCTTGGAGGAGACTGGTCCCAGCAGAGACTCTCTCCTGTTCATGCCTCTAATAACAGTGACCCATGGGACACTGTACCTATGTCAAAGGTTCTTCTTATTTAGGTCTGCTATGTGCCTATTGCAGGCATTGCCATGTGCAGACATCACTGTCAGATGTCCTGTGTACATGGGTTTTGGAAATCACATTCAGGTTCCCATGAAGTGCCTTGCTAGCATATTACTGGCTGAGCCATNTCCCTAGTCCACATGTTTTATTTAACAAAATTACATAAAAGCTACTATATTCAGGTACTGTCATGATTTATTTTTATTTATTTTTTAAACTAATTCATCACCCTCATATTGACGTACTGTGGCTAGTTCCATCACCATTGCCATCTGCAGCTGAGATCTAAGGTAGACAAGTTGTGGGCTTTCCATTTGCTCTCCAGTTTTGTCATCTTCCACGTGGGAACACAGGGTTATTGACTTCATAGGAGATTTGTTAGAATTACATGATGTCGCGTGCATGCTACTTACATAAGAAACACTCGTAAATGTTTCTGGGGATAGTATTCTTACTGTATGAAGTTGGGGAAGACAGGGAGTAGAGTGGGTCACACAAGCCTTCCTGAGCCCTTCTAACTAATGTATTCTGGAAATCCAAGAATGCCCAGCCCTGGAAGAGACTCAGTTATCAGAAGACTACTATCTAAAGTGAGAGGAATCAGTCTCTCACTGGCCGGAATCCTCAACACTTGGTGCACTTCTGGGAGAAGTCCCCAGTGCTTCTGGGGAAGTCTTCAACACTTCCAGGGGAAGTCAGCATTACCAGGGGAAGTCCTCAACACTTCCGGGTAAGTACAGTTGCTTTTCAGATTCCATTTCACTCTACTCTGTAAGACCACCTATGAGCTAAGGGGATTGCTACAGGAGAGATTTTATAGCAAGCAATGTGACTGCTTTCCCAGTTCCCAGCATGTCTCCCCTGAGGTTAGTCAAAAAAAAAATCCATTTTGAACCTGTATCCTCCAGGCATTGTCCAGGCCTAAGAATGTGCTAAACACATTTTTTTTTAAAAAAAGTCATCTCTTACATATAACCTCGCAGGCAGACAGCTACGTTTTGTTTGTTTGTTTGTTTGTTTGTTTTGNTTTGGTTTGGTTTTGGTTTTGNTTTTTTCTAGCCAAAGTCCTTGATCCTCATCAGGGATGATGTGAAAAGAGACAGAGCTGGTGGTTTGGGTTTTCTGGGGACTTTATGGTTGGGTTTTTTTTATTTTCTTTACTCATTCACACATTTTTAAAGGCTTGTATATTTTTCACTTAGTGATAAGTAGCATGCTGCTTTTGGCATCTATGAACTCAGAGTCCTCCAGAAAGAGACTGCCATGCAAATCAGTAATTATGTCATGGTAAGATTAGGTTTTCATAAGGCTAGAGGCAAGGAGAAACAGGGAATGTTTGCAGATTAAGGAGGGGTTTGGAATTTGGGGGAAGAAGGAGGGGACTCAAAAGAGGGGCTAAAAGAGCAAAAGGACTCCCAGGTACCCTAGGAACAACAGAGCCACCGGATGCTTTCCACAGTGAACACTGACCTTGTAGCTCAAGATGTTTTGGCTGCCACCCATGTTTCTCCAATCACAGTCCCCTGACAGGAAACCAGTGTTTCTTCACATAAAATATAAGACCAGCTGGAATAGGTGTGTGTGTGTGTGTGTGTGTGCATGTGTGTTATGCTGTGTTGTGCCTCATCCAAACTTTGAATTTGGATGATAATTCTGAAGTATGGCAGAAGATTACTAGGAAAGTCTATCACAGTGACATAATCTCTATTAGAGTCCTGTCTTTTGCTCAGAGGCAATCAGAGCATGCAGAGCAGGCTCTCCTGCTTAGGGATAAATTGTCACTGGAAGAAACTTGAGAGGACGCACTGAATTCACTGTGGGNTATCATCAGGGTCACCACTGCCCATAACCAGAGAGGATGGACTGAATTCACTGTGGGGTATCATCAGGGTCACCACTGCCCATAACCATCATCTGTGGGTATTGTGCTGCATGTCTGAGCATATGTAGGCATGTCTGTGAGAGTTTCTAGATTGGATTAATTGAGGAGGGGAGACCAAGCCTGAATGTGGACAACACCACTCCATGAGCTGGGGCCCTAGATTGAATGACTAGGAAGTAAAAGGAGTGTCAGCATGTAGTTTTCTCTGCTTCCTGACTTGGAAGTAGAACCCTTCTAACCAATGTAGTGTGAGAATTAAAGAATGCAAGGCCAGGGAAGAGATTGTTCCATCACCGTGATAAACTGTCTCCCCCAGAACTGTGAGCCAAGGCAAACCCTTCCTCCATTAAGTTGCCATTTGTCAAGCATTTGATCACAGTGCTAAAACAGGTAGCTAATACAGGAAGAGACCACATTTTCTCCCAACATGACCTCCTGGATACTGCTTCCACATAGACAGCCACAGTGGAGTATAATTGTGTCTATGTCTTCATTAAGGGGAGGTAAGTTTACTCAGAGAGAGGGTTTTTGTTTCATGTTCCTGGTATTCCCAACACGCAGTGCAGGTCTTACCATACTAACCACAGATGGTGCAAGGTTCTTCTCTTCTCACCTGTTTTGTGATGCACAGATCTTAGAACCAGGAAGAGCCCCAAAGAGACCAGTCTCTGAAGCCACAAGCGAAAGGCTTAGGAACAGTTTATGGAACTCAGAAATGAGGGCTGGCTTTCAGGGCAGACTCAGTCCCATCAAAGCTTCTGTGCANGGAGATGGTGGTTCCCAGGGGGAGCAGCTTCCATCTATAGCCCAAAGACGTCAGCATGATGTTGTTGCTGATCCCATTAGGTTTTCTGTGAGCACCACAAGGGGAACTGACCCCATTCCATGTTGTTTCATGTCTTGCTGAGGCTTTGGGCACCTTGAGCTTCTCAGAAGCCCAATTGGAATTGAAAATGGCAAGGCAACGGCTTTCTTTGTGCGAAATCTAGGGCAGAGTCACATACACATTTGTGTTTTCAACACGAACAGACTCTGGTGTAGCTGCAGTCCTGGGAGTGAGAANAGTTTGGGTCCTACATAGTCAGGGACTGTGTGTGTGGAAGGGACATGCCAGTCAGACTGTAAACGTGTGGTCATCAGTAGAGTAAGGCCAGTGTGGTGCCTGACCACTGGCCTTGGGGCCTTTACTCATTTATTACACATGCTAGACTCAAAATCATGTAGGTCAAGTGCAGCTTCTCAGATGTAGAAGTGAAAATCTGAAGTCCTTTTCTTCCTTGCAGTGACTCCAAACCTCGAGTTTTGAATAGGAAAGGGGCAGGGTATGGCTAGGATGATGGCTAAAAGGGGAGGGGAATGGCTGGAGTGATGGCTCAGTTGTTACAGTACTTGCTATATAGACATGAAGTTGGACCCCCGCATCCATATGAAAAGCCAGGTGTAGCAGTGTACNCCTGTGATCTGGGTGCTGGGAGGTAGAGACAAGAGGCTCTTGGGGTCTTGACCAGTAAGCTACTCTTGACTAACTGGCCAATCTAGCCAAACTGACAAGCTCCAGGTTCAGCAAGAAACCCTGTCTCAAAAACCAAGGTGGAGAGTGANAGAGGAAGACACCGATCCATCCACATATGCTTGCCAGAGTGTGTACATCCGCTCCCCCCATGTGTATACCACAAACACATGTGCACACACACAGGGGTGGGGAAAAATCTCCTAAACCCGAACCTAACCCAACACATCTGACAAATAAGAAAGAAATAAAAACCAAGCAATGTGGGACATGGGAATAACATTCTGGAGCCCATGACCTCTCAACCTTTGAACTCAAAGGGTCTTTGGGTATCTGCTAGAAAGGCAAAAATATCCTTGATGATGGTATGATGAGAAATAGTACAAGATTCTGGATACCAGTAGACTGAATTTGGGAGATAAATAGTTCTTATTTAAATGTCAGAATATTCCATTTCTGCATAATGCTGAGAAATCACAAACTAAAATAAAAATAGGGCTNAGATTAAATGTATCCAGTTAGATGCAGAGACAAGATGTCTTTGGCATAAATTCTTCAACCACCACCTTCCAATTGAGGTTTCTGCTCTGTNGATGGAACTTGACTATTGCAAATTTTGTTTCCGCTTGTCACCATCTGGCTGGGGGTTCACAGACCATGTGACCAACTTTGCAACCAGGACTTAGAACATTAAATGCACACAGATTCCCAGTGTTTATCTTCTTAGAGAAGATGAATAAAAAAGATGAGAGGGTTGAGCAGGTCTGTCAAACATCAAACAATGTACTTGGTCAAAATTTCCCATCAGAGGATGGAGAGTAAGAGTGAAGGTGTGTGTGTGTGTGTGTGTGTGTGTACAGTGAGGGGGACAGATGCTGACATCAGGCACCATTCCTCAGTCACTCTCCGCCTTTTGTTGTCATTGTTGAGGAAAGGCCTCCCCCTGAACCTGGCACTTGCCAGTTTGGCTATGCTGGCTGGTCTGTAAGTCTCCACTGCCATGGCACAGGGATTACAAGTACATACATGCCACCATGCCTGGCTTTACAAGTACATACATGCCACCATGCCTAGCTTTTCACATGGCTTCTGTGATGAACATTAGATCCTCATGCTTGAACATCAAGTGCTTTGCCAACTGACAGCCTGGAAGAAAACTTGCAGGAAGCCCATGAGCATCTCTGTGGATCAGGCTTTTCTTGTACCCTTTAGCCAGTCTGCTTGTCCAGACACAGACAGTCAACCTGATATAACTTAAAAGGCGTATAAATATGGAACACAAATGAATTCACAGTTATGTTTGACATTGCACATTTTCTCCATCCAATGTCCTCAAAATCTTATGACTCACACTGTAACAGCATGAGGATTTTTAATATCACTAAGGGGTCTTAGTGTTTTAAAAGATTGTAGATGTAAGAAAAGAAATGATAGCAATAATTTCATATTTCATGCCAAGAAATATATCTTTCTTTCAGCAAATAAAATGACCTCACTACTTTTCAATTCCACTTTTATTGCAGTGTTGACAACAAGCTCCCTGGGACTGTAAAATTCACAAGTAAAATGGACTACTTTCATTTTATCAGTATTCTCCATGGCCTAGGACAGTGCAAAGAGCTTAAGGTGTACTCATTCATTGTGGAATGAAGTTGAGGAGAGAGTGGGAAGGAGGAGAAGGGAGGAGAAGGAAGAGGAAAGAGATGTTGAGGGAGACAAAAAAGGGTAAGGACAGAAAGGAAGAAAGAGCCCCATCACAGGAAGGACCACATTTGCAAAGTGCCATCCACGGCTCAAACAGAAAGAGGACTCTTGCTTTGTGTGGAGTATGGTGAAGGTGTTGAAGAGGACTAGAGTACAAAAGGGGCTTGCAGCTCCCTTTGATGGAACTGTCCCTGCATCAGTTGAATTCACTTCAACACAAGGGAGTCACTAGATTCAGATTTCAACTTGGTATGTGAGGCAGATACGATGGTCCTCTGTCCCCAAGCCACTGATATGAGGCCATGTCCTGTGGACCAAAGTCACCAAACACTTCAAGGTCAATGCTGGGGAAGAAATCTAGGTTTCCATCCTGTTAGCTATGATCACATGACAATACTCAGCCATGTAGCTAAACACTAGGAGTTCAGCTGTGCTTAGTCCTCTCTGTCTCAGCCACAGGCCACTCAGTCACAAGAAGAGCAGCAGGTATTGCGGGTGGAAGTGTGACTGGTTGTGTATCTCCTGAAAGCTGGCAGGACAGATCTACCAGCACTTAGCATGTGTGTCTATGTGACCATCAATGTCACTCATCTGAGAATTCCAAAGCCAATAAGTGAATGGTGCACGGGGAGATGCACAGGAGTAGTCAAGGCAGAAACAAGCTAGAAATACTGCAAAGATGCATTAGCAGCAACACTGAAAAGTGCACAGGAGAAATTTTGTGCAACACAATACCACATACCAATGAAAAGTCAGTTATCAGTGCCATAAAAGGCGTGAAGGAGGAGGAGGGGGCAGGAGGATGAAGGCATCATCTAACATNAGTTGTGTGTGAAATTACCAAATAAGGAATAAAAAAGGAAGAACATGAAACTTAAACCTCATATATGTTGTTTGATTCCACCATGTATTTGAAGGTCAGAAGTAGGCAAACCTAACTCCAAACCACAGAGGGAAGAATGGTAGTCTTTGGGGAGAGGGGATGCAGGCTGACTGGGCCCTAAGGAAGCGTTCTGGGTTGTGTTCTGCATGGTAAATAGGTGGCACAACTGTACAAAAGTTAACGAGGCTCTGGGGCTTGTGCCATATAATGAATGCACATCGTATCTCTCAACTGACCAAAAAGAAGAAAGACCAAGTGTCACGGCAAAAGTACAAGACAGCTTTTCGTTTGGGGAGTTGAGAGGAGAGAGGAAAAAAANAGTATAAGAAAACAGATGTCCTAAGAGAGAACAAAACCTTCTTTCTTAATGTGTGATTTCTTTTCAAAGAAAGAGAAATCCTCCAGGGTAAAGGGGGAATGTGCTATGTTTTGTTAAATTCATTATTGTTAGAGTTATTTCAAAACAACCACACTTAACTTTTATCACTTAAACAAGAGGTCAGAAATCTTTTGTCTGAAAAGAGCCAATTAGTAAATATGTGCAGCTTTATGATGATACGGTCTCTGCTACTGAAGCGCCACTCTGGCCTGGTAGCATAGAGTTCTAGGTGATGTGTGGCCATGTGGCTATCAGTGGGTAATGGGCAAGAGGGCACAGTCTATAGAACACTGATTCAAGGAAGCCGAGACTCACAATTGGCCATGTGGAAAATAAGTGACTACGGAGTTCTCATC
>LZPO01009057.1:20999-31059 GCA_001675575.1 Neotoma lepida | reverse complement strand
AGGAAACATTACCTTGAATGAGGTGTACAAATCCTGTTTGAGTGCTCAAAGACACTTAGAGTCTCTGAGAGAGCTTGGTGCAATCCCTCTTCACGTGATAAAGCAAGTGTGGAGAAGTTGGGCTCCGGACTCACAAAGTGTGGTGACAGGGGTTCATTGTGCCACCAGACTTCTGCAACCTGTTTGAGATGTAGCAGATGACGGTAGGGGGAGTACTCTGGCAGGTGAATCAGAAGGTGGCAGTGCGGTAGTTAGGACCCCATCTTGTCCATTCTCAGTGGAAGACTGCCCAGGCCAGCCTCCACACCGTCACAGCAGCCGCTTCTGCTTTACAAAGCCCTTAGTCATTGCTCTGGATCTTGGTTCTGAATCCACCCACGAGCACCTCATGGCTTAGTTGTAAAGGGCAACTCCGCTCAAGATTCCTGGGCGGGATATGCTGGCATACCCTGAGCTGATGAAGGGAAACGTGGTCACACCTGTTCTTCTTAATTATGTATATTGAGGAAGCAGTGCAGCTTCTACTGCAAGTCAAGTTTTTGACATATAGGGGGTCAGGTGCCTAAATGGCATTCTTTGGTGACACATGAAAAGGGCAGACCAAACTCTCCTCAGAACTCCAAAATTCTAGGATCTATATAAAGAGATTTGAAAACTTATTCTATTTTTAACTGATACAGTGTAATCTTTTAAAAATTGAGGTAAAATTTCTATTACATGAAATTAATCATTTTAAAGTGAACAATTCAATGGAAGTTAGTATGTTCCCATCATTGCATAGACACCATCTTTATCTAGTTCCAAAACACTTGCTTCACTCCAAAAGTAAAACCACTTACTCACTAAGCAGTTTCTCCCAGGTCTCTCTTTTCTCCCCACGACAAATACCAATCTGCCTTCGGGCTCTGTGGATTTATCTGATCCGGGTACTGGGTGCCTCATAAATGGCTGTGACCCTTTCCATCTAGCTTTTGTCACTTCACATGTCTCTTCTATAGAACACATCAGAACTCCATTCCTTTTTGTCACTGAATAATATCCCCATTTGTTTATCCGTTCATCCACTGATAGTCATTTGAGTTATTTCTAATTTGACTTTTGCAAGTAGTGCTGCTGTGAACATGTTGTACCCGTACTCAAATACTGTTGTGAATTCTTTTGAATATATACCTAGTAGTAGTATATTATGAAGATCATATGATAATATTGTATTTATAATGTGAGGAAATGAAAAACTTACTACAGTGACTGCACTTTTATACATTCCAATTATCACATGAGGGTTTCTACATCTTCACCAATATTTGTTTTTATTTGTTTAGTTTTTTTAAATCATTACAGTCCTATTAGTGGATATGAAGTCATATCTCACTATAGTTTTGATTTGCATTTCTCTATGATTTATGGTATTGAATATTTTTCTAATGTCCTTTTTGGTTATTTAAAAAAAGACATTTGTAAATAACAAGCAGAGATCCAAATTTAAGATAAAATTCAGTTGCATGTTAAGCTTCCAAATACAAATAACTCAACATGCCAGCTGGACTGATACTTTCAGTGAACTTCACTGCATTCATACACATAAGGCAATGACAACCAAGTACAAGTTATCCCTCAGTTTTACTTCAGTTTGTTCTCCCAGTGGTGACTGAAAAACACGTTTACATTCCAGAAATGTTATCTGAGAATCAGAGAAATATGACACAAAAGAAAATGTAAGCTCCATAAGGGCAAGACCAATAACTACAGGAAGAGGGTTCACTATGTGGACCCAGAAAATAGCACTGCAGACAGGAAGGCAGAAGATTGGATCTCGGATAATTCTTCAAGATTCTTCTGCCTAGGGCTGGGTGGCTGGTGATGAGATTAGCTAGGATATTGAACTCAGGAACAAGAACACAGTAATAAAGGAATTGACTCAGAATTATTATTAATTCAGAGTTCCATTTTTACTTTTTTTATTCTTTCATTTTTATGCTTCTTTTGTAACATCCTTCCTATGTGGGAAATTGTAAGAGGAAAGATGTAAAAGTGATATACAAAAAAAGGTAATAAAGTTGCTACCTATGAGTATTTCTTAAATTTCAGTGTTTTGGCTTTTCTTCTTGTATGTCCCATCTTGCCCTTATTTCTGATGAATGCCAGTCCAGTACTGTCTGGTTTTCTGTGGTTGTGATGACAGTGTTTACATGCTGTTTATCTCAATTTGGTTGGCAAATTTGTTAAGTTTGTACTCTGGCTTATGAATTAGAGTAAGCTGTCTGCTGAGCAGAATTAGCTATGGAAGCAGACTGTGGTGCACCCTGACTCCTATTTAACACCACTTTGTGATTAGGGGACAAACCACTGACTTGTACTTCACTCTGAGCCCTTTCCCTTTACAGCCTCTGATTCTTCCATTTGAAACATTAGCGAAGAAAATTAAGCTTTCTTCAGTTTGGTAAAAATGTGTTGGTTCTACTCATCTGTTTAAATGAATTATAAGAATACTATACCTCTGCATAATTTATACCTCTAAAAATAGGTAACATTTCTGAAGGTGAGAGAACTATTTCAATATACAAGATTGTTTCACAAGTTCACAGGATTCTTAACCTCTGTTCTTCTGCCACACACCCTTAAACAACATAGTAATCCTACCCAAATTATAGGATAGTGCACTGGTTGTTTTTTGGTCAACTTGACACAAACCAAGACACACCTGGGAAGAGGGAACTTACCTGAGAAAATGCATCTGGCCTATAAGCATGTCTATGAGGGTATTTTCTTGACTAATGAAGGCCCAAAAGCACTGTAGGCGGTACTACTCCTGGGCATGTGGTCCTGGGGTATATAAGAAAGTAAACTGAGTGAATTAAGTGGAGCAAGACAGTAAGCAGCATTCCTCTTTGCCTTTAAGTTCAGCTTCAGCCTTCAGGTTTTTGCCTTGAGTTCCAACCTTGGCTTCTATCAGGGGACTGTGACCCAGAGTATGTACACCAAATAAACCCTTTCCTCCCCAAGTTGGTGCGGTCATGGTATTTTATCACAGCAATAGAAACCCTAACTAAGACAGGCATTATTGTGGTTGTTACTCATGTTCTTCTCAAAGGTGACCATCCGATTAGANAGAGAAACTCTTGCTAAGATGCAAACTTAGAGTATGAGTTTTGTTAGTACAATCATGAACCAGGGACTTCCAGAATGTTAACTACAATGACCTGATTAAGACCCTCAAAAGAGCTTTCTGGGTGATTTTTGTATAAATACGCATGCTGTGGGACTTGAAAGAATGTTATCATCAGATAAGTGGGGAGGGGATGGTCAACTTTGGGAAGAGATAAAAATCCCTTCTATAATAGCAGCAGANCAAGCAAACACAAATAAATCACAGGGTAGACAGGAGGGCAGAGTTCTGCAGAGACCCATTCTGGTCTTCAGCAACAAACACATGTCTCCATAGCATAGACTCCCTATGTAGAGGACTTGCTAGCTGACAAGTAATCAGAATTATTACATTTTTAAATTCTCATCTCCAGCCAACCTTCCTTGATTTTAATTAAAATCAGTAAAAGCAACTTTAACACTTCTTGTATAGGCTTTGTTCGACTCATACCGATATCTTTGCTCAATAAATAATTTATTAATTATACACTAGCTACAGAGCCCAGGACCTAGTATAGAACCAGGGGCCTGGGACTCTAGGAGATACAATGACTAATAAGACCCAGTTTCTGTCCTCAAGGAGTGCCTTCCTCCATCTCTGTCACCTCTGCCTATGGGGCCCAAAAGGCTTCATGTGATTTTTTTTTTTCAACAGAACCATTGAAGATAACTAGGTTTTTTTTTTGTTTGTTTGTTTGTTTGTTTTGTTGTATTTTGGTTTTTGTTTTTACAGATGGTGGGGCTAGGAGCAAGGATGAAGATATTATAGGTAGAAAGAGTAGCAAATTTAAAAATACAAAAGGAGATATAAAGCATGCTTTGCAAACTGCAAATAATTTAACACTGGAACAACTATATGATTTGAATGCAAGAAAACGGCATGCNGTAAATTAATAGTAAGGCTGAAGATGGATGAAAGAAGGCAAATAAATAAGCTTGGGCATCATACTGTGGATGGTGGGGTCCAAGGAAATGAGGAGGTCAGATCTGTGTTTTAGAGATAGTATTTACTACTGGTGATCAAACTGAAGGAACAGGACTTGAAAGCAGTACAGAGTAAAGAGGATTTTGTAGTAAACCAGCAATGAGATTTTAAAAGGGAAACTCACAGAGTACTAACTATTCAGTGTATCTACCATTAATTTCCATGCTTTCCATAACTGAAAGCAGCAGTCTAAATGAACCCTCATTCTGCTTCCCTGCTTCTCTTTTGGAGAGATGTCATGTTTCATTTGGGGTGGGGTGGTAAATGACACCTATAAAGAGTCCTATTCTTTACGAAAAGGCTTCTATACTTAAAAAATACAAATAAATAACATTTCATGTAACACACTTTTATATAGGATATAAAATAATGTACCTTTGGATCAGGGTAGCAAGGATTTTTCAACAGTATTTATCAACAGGGACATGTTTTTTTTCAAAACTGATTATGCCTATGAGTCACCAAAAAAGGATTCAAGCCCTTACCCTGTCATTTACCACATGTCAATTCTTGGACAAATTGCCCATCTTCTCTAGGTTGTCATTTTTAAGAAGCTATGTGTTAGGATTTCAACAATACAGACAAGGCACATTCCAAAAGTGACTTTGAACAATATTTAGTGAAGAAAAATCAACAAGAATGATGAAAGATATTGGGGCTGACAACAGGGGAGACTTCCAGTCCTAGACCTTGAGCAAATCCAAAGAGAAAAGCTATAGCTGTAGATTGGACAGGGGTGTGGCCTCTACGCATCGTATTAACCAAACCAGAAGCCAGTCAGGAAAGGAAGCTCTCTCCACCTCTTTCCACAAACATTTGTTTTTCTTATATTTCAGATATCCCAATAGTGGATAGGCTGAATCCAGAAACAGGAGAACACAGGAGCTCAATGGCAGTCCATGAAGGGCTATGATAAAGAAAAGAATTGAGACAAGGTCTTGTGGGCAGATGGAATATACTACGCCCCAAACTCAATGGCTGGCTACCCTTCTCTCACATAGATTTATTGTAAGGCTCAAATGAAATAATGTATGTGAAAATATACTGCAAATTTTAAACAAAATGTGCAAACATAACCATGATGAGATCTATAATAAACAAGAATGAGTAATGATACAAGACTCTTAACATCGACAGATCTTAGTCTTCCAGGATTTTGTTTTGTTTTTGTTTTTCCTTTTTGGTCAAAAATTAAAATCTAAGGACAATAGTCAAATAGAAAGGAAATTTTCCAGTACCAAATGGTTTGAGTCTAAGTGAAGAAGTAGTTCCTCCAGCGTGGTAGAAGTAACAGAGGTCAGGCAGGAATGAGAAGTCTATTTCTTTTGTGGTCCAGAACCAGTTTTCTATAAACACAAATTTACTTGCAATTTCTTTTTAACAATTATTGGCAGAGAAACATTATATTCTTAATATTTAAATAAGCTAAGTATCGATTTAGTCATTGGTAGACAACATTTTTGGCAAAATTTTATTTAGCACACAAGCCTTATAATCAAATTTAGAATCGCTTTTAAGCCTTTTTGCTCACTGCTTTTTGGCCACACTAACTTCCTTGCTTTTCCTGGAACCACTGCTGTCTGAAAACTTAGGCTTTGGCTATTCCCTCTGCTCATTTTCCAGAGATCCAGCCACACAGCTAACTCTGTCACTCTCACTCAATCTGTTTAAATGTCATTGTCTCAATGAGGTCCCCTCTGTTCAGGACTGCCATCTCCCACTTGAGTCCTTGACTCCCTTGGTCTAGTGTCCCTTTTCCCTCCATAGCATCTGCAATGTTCTAACATGCTATGCACCATACTTCACTATTACAGTTACTTTTAATGCCTGTCTCCCTGTGCTCCCTTGCTTACAGGGATAGTTGAGTTTGGGGTTAGTCCCTACAGCCAGGCCTGGCCCACACTAGGCACTCAATAAATACTCACTGATTCAATCAATCCATCACCTAGTCAGATATATGAAGTGGTTTCAGAAGGCTCAAGGACTTTAGCAAGTTTGTGTCAATGTGAATTTCAAACACCCCCAAAGGAAAGTTATTTTAATATTATATTTTAAATATCATAGCCTCCCGAACTTTAGTTTGTTCCTAAATTTTTACTTATAGGTGAAACTTCATGTTATGACTAATCCTTATTATAATTACACGTAAAAGCACCACCATTCTATTAAAGGAAACATGAGATTAAGCATAAATCAGTACTATAGACCATAAGAGTTTCCAATTGGGCCTGGAGAGCTGGCTCGGCGGTTAAGAGCATTTTTTGCTTTTCCAGAGGACCAGGATTCGAGTCCCTGTACTCACCTGGCAGCCCATAACTCTTTGTAACCCTGGTTTCAGAGGAGTTGATACCCTCTTCTGGCCTTCAAAGGCACCAGGCATTCAAATGTTGCACAGACATACATGCAGGCAAAACACCAATGTACATAAAATAATAAACTTAAAAAATAATGAGTTTGCAATTAACATACTGTGAATAACTGTAAGCCTTATAATTTTACTAATAAAGTGTAAAAATTCCTCAAGCAACTGGGTACTATGTGGCAGCTACAATGTCAACTTTGCCAGTTGCTCAGAGACTGTGCCAATGAACCCAAACTGCTCATAACACACATAAATGCATTTGGGGGCTATGTTTACAGAAACAAGAGAACTTTAGAGTTCTTCTACATTATTTTCCTAGACAAAATATTATTTTCTGGTGCATAAACATGTTGAGTAAAGATGGATTTTAAATGGTAGGCAGTTTAGGTGCCTCTGCATAAACCATCATGAGGCTGCTTTGAGTGAACAAAGGTTGCTTGTATATCAAAACGGTTCATAAACGCATGGCTTGGATTGTAGAAAAAAAAGCACCAAGGATTAACATAATTATTTATTTGCAGAGATAAGTGGAAAGTCAAATTAAGAGCTCACATGACAACTTGATATGAAACTATCAAAAGGCAATTGGTTTCTTTCTAGAAAGTCCAACCTTCTGCCTGTCACTACACGGCCAGAAAGATTATGAAGTCACTGCATGACCATCTTTCTCTGTCAATGAAGGACATGATTGTTAATGGGC
The DNA here is from genome assembly GCA_001675575.1 of Neotoma lepida. Taxonomy (NCBI): domain Eukaryota; kingdom Metazoa; phylum Chordata; class Mammalia; order Rodentia; family Cricetidae; genus Neotoma; species Neotoma lepida. The sequence continues at coordinate 23,868 of LZPO01009057.1, read as the reverse complement.
TTTGTCACAGATTGAACTCAGTTTGGGCAATGGCCCTACCTCGAATTCAGTTGTAATTAGTGTCATATATAAAAGTGTGCATGCATGTGTGTGTGTGTGTGTGTGTGTGTGTGTGTGTGTGTGTGTGTGTATGCACATTTTGGCACATGCTAAATGTTTTAGGGTTTTTCACTGTAGCAACAAAATACAACATTTAAATTAAAATTGAACTGCTCCAAAACTAGAATCAATATGTGACCTATGTTGTATATTATATGCTGAACTATTTCAAAAGAGCCAATTTAGCCTTTTAGTAAATACTTGTATCATGTGTAGTAGACCACTGTGTCCCTCAGAAATTCACATGTAGAATGAATATAACCTCTAATCACTTAGAATGTGACTGGATTTTGAAATAATAGCCTTTAAAGAAATGAAAAGATGAAGTAAGTCAAACATATGGGCCCTAATCAAATAAGATGTCTTTAAAAATGTGGAGATGAGATACAAGTAGAAGAGAGACTTATGGAGAGACAAAGAAGATGATTATCCAGAGTCCTAGGAAAGAAGCCTCCTAAAAACTCTGCTAACACTATGATCTTGAACTTCTGGCAACCAGAACTATGTGGAGATGAATTGCTATTTTAAGCCATCATCGTATGGTATTTGCTATGGCACCTAAAGACCTAGAGACCTTAGTCCATTCATAAAAGGATGAACACTCTGTTGTTGAAACTTCCGTTCCTAATCCTAAATCACAAGTATCAATGATAGTGGCTTTCTCAGTTATGAAATACCATGAGCGAATAAATAATTCTACAGTGAGTAAAATTTCCAGACATGGAGGCTTGCTTTTTAACAAACCAAATATTCATATTTTAATCCTATAAGGTAAACTTCATCTAAAACATACTGCTATTCAATGTTTTTCCTTTTAAATAGTTTCTATCATAATTTCACAATTTTAAAAGAGTAGATTAGCAATTTCCAACAAAATTGGCAGTAACTTCTTAGTGCTTTTATTTACTGCTTCTACCTAAGATTTAATGCATGGTATTCCAATTAATTCTCAGATTAACTTTGTAAGATCTGTATTATACACAACCTTATGCCCCAGTTTATGAATAGACTATGAGGGAAAAGAAAAAAAAGAGGACCAAGGTATTAATTATGCAAAGTCCTATAACCACTGAGTGATGGATGATATTAGACCTGCACCAGGAGTATCTGAGTCAGAATCCCCTATTCAAATGCATAGCCTCTACAGAAATGTTAGGGAGCAGTCTGGTGCTTGTAATCTGGAGATTACAAACCCACACCAGATTGCAGGCCACACTGGGTGAGGACACCTGTCTCAAAAACAAACAATCAAACAAACTATAAAGAGGGTTGGAGTTGAATGTAGCCGAGTGGTTGGTGGAGTGCTTGTCTGTCACTGAATGAGCTAGCAGCTTCCAAACACCAGTACTGCAAACAAACACATAAAAACTCCTAAGGGGTCTCTGTTAACCTCAAACACACACTAAGAAGAGGAATTATAGGCCTGCTGATCTAACTCATAACCCCACCTTGACTAAAATCCACACCACAGTACCTTATCTTAACAAGCAAGCAATCCAGGCTAATACAAAAGGTAACTAAAGAGGATTACTTAAGAGTTCTCTAAATGAAAGTCTGCATGTAAATCCCTGGTATATTTCTTGAGTAGTTAGGAGATGGGGGAAATCCTCTATAGAAGTAGATGGGTCACAACCTTATCAGCCCCAAGGGATTTGTTAAGTGCTTTGAAAACTGAGTAGGAGTTCAACCACGGTGGCACTGGCCACCCTGACAGGGAACTACCAGGTAAGGGGCTGTGAGCTTTGTACTGTCATTTTGTTAAGGAAGCAAAAAGGGAAACATCTGGATTGAACCTTTTGATTCCTCGTTATATTAATTTTATTCAGTGTTTTAAATTCAACCCACTCACATTTACAAAACACTTCACACAGACTACTTCCTCGTGAATGGAGCTCCATTCACGTCTCACCTAAAACATCAAACCTATTCTGAAATGACTGAGGTTAAAGCTTGTTCAGTGTCAATTTGCAAGTATTATAAAATATGAAAAACCAGGCACACGAATGCAGGAGGGTAACGTGAGGGCAATGCTTTATAAAAATCAAGGCAGCTAGGGTAAGGAACTCGGATGGCTTTCAGGAATCCATCANGCTCACGACAAACCATTGTGGAGGCGGGCATTTAAGCCCTCAGAGGGAAGATTTTATGAGAATTATTGCCCATGAGCAGTATCCGCTAACAGCTTGGGAATCAATATGACTCATTTCTCCCCAGACCTGGAGCTGCTTTCTAGAAGTCCCAATCCCCTTCCTCCGTGGCCTTCCCAAGNCCCTTAACGTATGTTGGGGGAGGGGGAGGCTATGTCGCTTTAGCAGGTTCACGACTTCAGAACGTGCATTTANTAAATCTTAAATGTCTGACAACCTCCAGCCCAAAGAGAGATAATTACAACACACTGATTCCCTGCCCGGCACCTGAGCCTCTTTTTCCCTTAAACAGAACACTGCTTAGGGCAACAGAAGTGCCCACTCTGTCTTATCTAGAAACACAAGTCCCGAGGCTGTTGCGGCTGTAATCTGGAAGGGCACTAGGAGGGTGCATGCCTCCCAGTCACAAAGGCCGAGGTCCCCCTGAGAACCCGCGCTCAAGAGACCTGTTCCTTGGGGCCGGACTTTTTGGCGCCACCAGCTTAGCAAAGCCACCCGGTGGCGGNGAGTGGCGCTAGTCGCTGCCGGGTCGTCTATCTGGGGACCAGGTGAGGGGACGCACCCACTCAAATGTCAGTGGTCCTCTCTTACGGAAGTCTAGGGGGACAGTGGGGCGTGGCCCG
>LZPO01009056.1:15405-31102 GCA_001675575.1 Neotoma lepida | reverse complement strand
GGGAACCTGGATTATATTTGATGGCTTTAATTTTTTTGTAATGTTCTGTGATATTCTGCTTTATAGTTTTTTCATTTTATGGTTGGTTCATATTCATCTAGAATTGTTTTCTTGACATATTAATCTTTCACTATATATATATATATATACATAATTTTACATGTTATTTGGCAGAAATAGAGTTGTTGCCTTAAGGTCTTCTCTCATTACAAGGCTGTTTTTTGTCAGGTATTTTATAGGGGTATTTATTGTCTGCAATCATTAATATTTAAAGGATGAAGAAACTAGCTTGATTATTTTTATCCTTCAAAAATAAAAAAGAAAGTCGTATCTATCAGAAAAAAGGAAAACCAAGAATGTTACCATCTTGACTACTAAGGTGCTGTGATCCCTTGCCTATCTGATTTCATGATCCCCAAATAGTCCTCTCAAATTTGTTTTATAAATAATGTGCAAATACTTAATATTCTACTTGGCAGGAAGAATGAAATAAATTAAACTGTAGTGGTTTGAAAGAAAATGGCCCTTATAGGGAGTGGCACTATTAGAGAGTGTGGCCTTGCTGGAGTAGGTGTGGTGTTGTTGGAGGAAGTATATCACTGTGGAGGTGGGCTTTGAGGTCTCATTTATGCTCAAGATACCTCTCAGTGTCTCAGACTACTTTCTGTTGCCTGCAAGTCAAGATGTAGAACACTGGGCTACTTCTCCAGCACCATGTTTGCCTGTACGCCACCATGTCACAGCATGATGATAGTTGACTAAACATCTGAGAAATGTAAGCCACCCTAATTAAATGTTTTTCCTTTATAAGAGTTGTCATGTTCATGGTGTCTCTTCATGGCAATAGAAACCCTAGCAAAGATATAAACCAAATGTAATTTTTTTCTTCACAGTAGTAGAAGTAACTTTTGATTGTTTTTAATTGGTGTGTTAGGGTTTCTACTGCTGTGAAGGAACACCATTGACCATAGCAACTCATATAAAGCAAACATTTAACTGGGACTAGCTTACAGTTTTAGAGGTTTAGTCCATTATCATTGTGGCAGGACATGGCAGTGTGCAGGAAGACATGGTGCTGGAGAAGGGGCTGAGAGTTCTATAACTTGATCCACAGACAATAGGAAGTGAACTGTGTTTCACACTGGGCATATGAGACCTCAAAGTCCACCCCCACATTGATATACTTCCTCCAACAAGGCCACAAATACTCCAATGAAACCACACCTCCTAATAGTGCCACTCCCTATAGGGGCCTTTTTCTTTCAAACCACCACAATGGGGTAAAAGATTTTTCAGAGAAAACATTTGAGTTCAAAGTACTTAGCTATTTGGGAAGATTAAAATGTGAATGACATAGTTCAAATAAACTATTACACGACAGTGAACTTTCATGAGACTTGTATTTAAGAGCTGCTGCACGTGTGAACAAAGTCAATGTATGACCACCAGTTACTATTAGAATTTCTCCCATGACCCAAGAAGGCGGCTGGATGTAATTAACAGAAAATGAAATGAGCAGTGTCAGTATCTGATAGTCATTAAATGCTACTTATGTTTAATTCCAACTAGAGGTCACAGACATTTTGTTCAATTTTCCTTCACCTGCAGACCTGTCCTCACAGTGAGGACTTTCTCACAAAATATGGAAACAAAATACATAGTGTGAACTATTTCCTGACTTATGATGAATGGATGGACAATCTTCTTTTGAAACTTATACTTTACCAGTACTCTTTTTAAATGATGCTTATTGTTCAATTTCATAAAGTCATTTTATTGTAAATTCTTATATTTAGATTAATTTTGATAAGTTCACATGTGAGTTCTTTACTTACAACATTTTCAGCCCCCTCCAATGTTCCCATGCTCCACACTCCCTCTCAGATGCATGACCTCTTCTTCTTTAATTTTATATTATATCACCTCCAGTGCTACAAAAGTGTCATTTTTATCTTGGAGGTAACCTATAGCAGGCTAATTGGACTTAAAGACTGCTCAATAAGAAGGAATTATGCCTGGAACTGAAAACTCAGCTAACTACCAATGGCTGGAGAACATGAACCAAGAGGAGAACCTAATACTGCTACTTTCCTAAACCAATATAATTTCCAAGTATATTCTTAGTACTTATCCTTATATCTACAGATAATGTAGCACTCATCAAAGATGCTTCTTTTTGCAGTAGATGGAGACCATTACAGAGATCCACACTGNTCAAAATGTAGAGAAAAACTGGCCATGGGGTACCCAACCTAAAATGATACACCTACAACACACTATCTCNTCACCAAGCTCATGGAACATAATGGAAGACAGGATGTAAATACTATAAGAACAAGAGGACCAAGATGTGTGCTGTGAGATAGTGTTATCTATGGTTGCTTCTCATAATAAAGGGGGGNTGTGAAAGATAATCCTTTGATCAAAGGTGATTTATAAAAATATAATTGACACACATAAATAATAATTAGAATTATACGTAGGAAGCTAGTGAAAGATAAAGCATGCATAATTAATGCATTCACAAATATAATTTTGTTTATGAGTTTTTTATTAAAAAATTATGACCTTTTAAATTTTCTGGATTATATATCCAGAAATTATATATTTAGCAATTGTTAAATGAAGGGAATTCTTCATATTTTCAATTTACAGATATAATTCTGGAAATAATTATATATAACAAAAATGTAACAGATAAATATTTATAAGAAATGTGTAAAATTACTCAACTGGTTTTCTATAAAAAAGGCATTCAAATTTTCACTACAAAATAATCAGCCAATAACTGNAGTTAAAACATCATATATTAATTATTTAGAATAATGTACAAAATATTACTCAGAATAAAAATTGTAGACACTAAGGGCTCAAGGCAGACAAACATGCATAAAGGCTAAAAGAATATTAATCCTTATGAAAATGCAAATTAAAGTAACAATCCAATTCCACTATGCATTTGTTATAATGGCTACTTGTCATTAAAATGTATAAAATATTGACCCCAGTAATGACTGAGAATAATGTAAAGCTCCATAGAAAGGCTTGTGCCAGTTTATTTTATTTTATTTTATTTTTTAGAGCATGTGTTTTGGGGTCAGCACAGTGAGAGAAGGACAGATGGACTTAGAAATAAGCCCGAATCTGCATCAGGAACTCTGCTGCTGAGCTCAAGGGCTGATGTCCCTAAGTGAGTGGTTGATTAGCACAACAGCCCACCCCTCCCCCAAATGGAAATAGTGTGGACTTTTAACACTCAATTAATGTTACAGTTTGAAATNTTGGCCAAGGCTCATGTTTTAAACATTCAATTGCAAACTTGGGGTGTTATTTTTAAGGCTCCTCTGGCCCCAAGGCCCAGGAGTAGGTCATTGGAAACAGCTTTTGCAGGCCATACATGTCGTTGATTCTGATTTGTCCCCTCTGTCTTCTGACACACTGTGATGTGGAGACTTATGCTACACTCTCCCACCACTCTGGGTTGAGACACTCCATCATGCCTTGCTTGCTATTTTGTACTGAAGTCCCAAATCTATGAGCCAAAGTAAAGGTTTCTTCACTTAAGTCTCTTNTNTCAGTCATTTTGTCANAGTAGTGATCAAGAAAGGAGGGTAGACTATAGAAAATTCTGCTATNCCTGTTTATATTTTCCAGGACTATGTAGAACAGAAAGGTTTTTGTCATTTTCAGTAAGCTCTGTCCCTGATAACAAAACAGTGAGCTTACATTAATCTCCTCATATGGACCAAGTCATGGATGACACCATTTTGAATCTTTGGGAAGAAACCACAGACAGTAGCTGGGTATACAGGGACATCAAAAATGCCTAAAGTCTAATTTACTGTGTTGAGCAAATTCATTTTCTCTTTATTATTAATTTTTGAATTACTGTAGGAATGGAAGTATTTATGAAAGTTTAATGAGTGAAGGTTTCTTTCATGGGNACAGAGATCTGAAAAGTAACATGAATTTGGTGAGAACAATAAAATTATTAGCTGTTTTTCAAAATAGTGGGTTTGCGTTTTTGCTTTCAGCCATTCTGATAGGTGTAAGATGGAATCTCAGTGTCATTTTGATTTGCATTTCTCTGGTCGCTAAGGATGTTGAGCATTTCTTTAAGTGATTCTCAGCCATCTGAGATTCCTCTGTTGAGAATTCTCTGTTTAAATCTGTACCCTACTTTTTAAAATTGGCTTATTTGGTCTTCTGATGTCTAGTTTCTTGAGTTCTTTATATATTCTGGAGATTAGCCCTCAGTTGGATGTCGGTTTGGTGAAGATCTTTCCCATTCTGAAGGCTGCTATTATGTCCTTTTGAAAGTGTCCTTTGCCTTACAGAAGTTCTTCAGTTTCATGAGGTCCCATTTATTAATTGTTGATCTTNGTGCCTGTGCTATTGGTGTTTTGTTCNGGAGGTTGNCTCCTGTGCCAATGTGCTCAAGACCATTCCCCACTTTCTCTTTTATCAGGTTCAGTTCATCTGGTTTTATGTTGAGATCTTTGATCTTCTTGGTCTTGANTTTTTTGAAGGGTGATAGATATGGATCTATTTGCATTTTTTCTATGTGCCAACATCCAATTAGACTAGCAAAATTTGTTGAAGATGCTTTCTGTTTTCCATTGTATAACTTTGGCTTCTTTGAAAAAAATCAAATGTCCATAGGTATGTGGATTTACTTTGGGGTCTTCAATTCAATTACATTGATCAACCTGTCTGTTTTAATGCCAATGCCATGTGGTTTTTATTGCTTTATCTTTGTAGTAAAACTTGAGATCATAGATGGTGATACTTCCAGAAGTTCTTTTATTGTACAGGATTATTTTAACTATCCTGGGTTTTTTGTTTGGTTGTCTGTCTTTCCATGTGAAGTTGAGTATTGTTCTTTCAAGGTCTGTAAAGAATTATAATGGAATTTTTATGGGGATTGCATGTAATCTGTAGATTGCAGCTCATGCTGGAGAGGATTTGAAATGAGGAGAACGCTCATCCACTGCTGTTAGGAATGCAAACTTTTAAAGCCACTTTTGAAATAATTATGGCAATTTCTCAGAAAATTGGGAATTGATCTACCTCAAAACCCAGCTATACCACTCCTGGGCATATACCCAAAGGCTGCTCCACTATACCATAAGGACACACGCACAACTATGTTTATAACAGCTTTATTCATAATTGCCAGAAACTGGAAACAACCTAGATGTCCCTCAACCAAGGAATGGATAAAGAAAATGTGTACATTTACACAATGGAGTATTACTCAGTTGTTAAAAACAATGACATCAGAAAATTGCTGGCAAATAGATTGAATTAGGAAAAAAAAAATCACCCTGAGTGAGGTAACTCAGACCCAGAAAGACAAACATGGTATGTACTCACTCAAAGGTGAATATTAGTTTTAAAGTAAAGGAGAACCATGCTACAACGCACAGACTCAGAGAAGCTAAGTAACAAGGAGGGCTCAAGGAGGGATGCATGAATCTCACTGTGAAGTTTATAGAGTGGACATTGCTGGTGTAAGGGGGAGGGGCCTTGCAGAGGGAATGGGGCTGGGAACAGGCGGGATCAGGTAGGGGGGAGGATGGAGGGACAAAGTACTAGGAGAGATAACTGGAATCTGGGGGCATCTCTGGGATGAGCTAGAAACCTAGAAGAATGGAAACTCCCAGAAATCTATGTGGGTGACCCTAGCTAAGACTCCTAGCAATAGGAACCTGGACAGGAACCTGAATAGGAACCTGAACAGGCCAACTCCTGTAACCAGGCAGTATTTTCAGGGGAGGGACTGGAACACCAACCCAGCCACAAACCTTTTGACCTACAATCTGTCCTGCCTACAAGATGTGCTGGGATAAAGATGGCATAGAAATTGTGGGAGTTACCAACTAATGACTGGCACAGCTGGAGACCCATACCTTGAGAGGGAGCTTACCCCTGAGGGTCAGGACCCAGAGGCAGGATATTCCCGAGACCCAGGATGGAATCAAACATGAATGGTAAAATAATAATAATAATAATAATAATAATAATAATAATAATAATAATAAAGTCAATGAAATGATTCCTAATGATATTCTGCTATACTAGTAGATTGATACCTATCACAACTGTNATCACACAGGTTTCACNCAGCAACTAATGGAAACAGATGCAGAGCGACCCACAGCCAAAAATGACACTGAGCTCAGAGAATCCTGTGGAAGAGGGGAAGGAAGTATGGTAGCATGAGTGGTGTCAAGGGCACCACAAGAAAACCCACAGAACAAACTAACTTGGGCTCATAGAGTCTCAGAGAGACTGAACTGACAACTAAGGAGCCTGCATGGGACTGACTGAGACCCTCTGCATATATGTTACAGTTGTGTGACTTGGTCTTCTTGTGGGACTCCTAACAGTGGGAACAGGGTCTGACTCTGACTCTGTTGCCTGCTTTCAGAACCCCGTTCTCTTACTGGATTGTCTAGTCCAGCCTTGATAGAAGAGGAGGTACCTAGTCTCACTGCAACTTGATATACCATGGCTGGCTGATAGCCACGGGAGGCCTGACTGTACCTGAAGAGAAACAGTGGAGGAGAAGTGGATGGGCCAGGGGTGGGGGTTTGGAGGGATGGTGTGAAGAAGGAACTGGGAAGAATAGAGGGAGAGGAAACATTGATTTGGATGTAAAAGCAAANAAAAACTACAACAAAGAGACTAGTGAGTTTGAGATATTTGTAATAAATAAACATGGAAGTAGAGATGGGTACTAGGATTTGAATAATACCCACTACTTCAATACTGGTAGGAAACACAGACTGGGTTATGTGAGCTGCGAGTCACATTTGAAAACAAGAGAAAACACTCATGAGCCAAGATAGAAGNGCAAGAAGAAAAGCAACANGGAAAAAGATATTGAAGAAATTTTCAGAAAAAAAAATAAGAAAATGCAGAAGGTGTTTATATCCACAAAGCAAATCACTAACTTACCTCTCTNTCCAAAACTGGTAAATACCATGCAATACTCAGGTTTGTGTGACTTTTAACAGGAAAAGACGTGTTTAAAAATACACTATCATCTTACACCTGTCAGAATGACTAAGATAAAAAACACTGATGACAGCTTATNNTGGAGAGGCTGTTTAGCAAGAGGAACACTCCTCNACTATTGGTGGGAGTGCAAACTTGTACAGCCACTTTGGAAATCAGTATGACAGTTTCTTAGAAAATTGGGAATNAATCTACCTCAAGACCCAATGATANCACTCTTGGGCACATACATAAAGGATGCTCAATCATACCACAAGGACACTTGCTCACCTATATTCATAGTAGCATTATTCATAATAGTCAGAACCTGGAAACAACCTAGATGCTCCCCAACAGAAGAATGGATAAAGAAAAAGTGGTACATATACACAATGGAGAGTACTACTTAGCAGTAAAAAACAATGACATCATGAAATTTGCAGGNAAATGGATGAAACTAGAAAATATCATCCTGAGTGAGNTAACCCAGACTCAGAAGGACGAACATGGTATGTACTCACTCATAAGTAGATACTTGATGTAAAGCAAAGGATAACCAGACTACAACCCACAGCTCCAGAGAAGCTAGCTAACAAGGAGGACCCTAAAAGGGGTGCATGGATCACCCTGGGAAGGGGAAATAGATAGGACCTCCATGAGTAAACTGGAGGTGACGGGGGTAATAGAGGGTAGGGGATGGAGGATGAGAACATAAGGGAATGGGATGGTTAAACTGGAACAGGGATGGAATGGGAGAGCAATGAAAGAGACACCATGATAGAGGGAGACATCATGGAGATAAGGAGAAACCTGGTGCTAGGGAAGTTCTCAGAAACCCACAAAGATGATCCCAACTTAGACTGCTATCAATAGTGGAGAGGGTGCCTGAACTGGCTTACTCTTGTAATCAGATTGATGAATACCCTAACTGTCATCATAGAGCCTTCATCCAGCAACTGATGGAAGCAGATGCAGAGATCNACAGCCAAGCACCAAGCTGAGCTCAGGAGTCCAGTCAAAGAGAGGGAAGGGGAATTCTATGAACAAGGGTCATCAAGATCATGATGGGGAAATGTACAGAGACAACCAAACCAAGCTAGTGGGAACTCATGAACTTTAGACGAACAGCTGTGGAGCCTCCATGGGACTGGACTAGGCCTGTCTCTTATACACATCTAGATGTGTATAAGAGACAGGTACCAGGCTCTGCTGACTCCCCACAGGAGGGCTTTCCTGGTCGGAGGTGGGAATGGGGGGTGGGTTTAGGAGGTTAAGGCTGGGGGGTCAGGAGGAGGGAAGAGAGGGCGATCTGTGGTTGGTATGAAAAATGAATAAAAAATTTCTTAACTAAAAAGTACACATGAACATTGCTGAAGAGGGAGGAAATATGGAAAGAGCAGAGGATCAGAAAGTTTGCTATGAGAATGTATCTCTTAGTAAATGTCAGAAGCTCCATCCATAAACTATCACAGATATAACCTCCAAGATGTGAGCTGAACAGGACAACAATAGACATGCCAAAGCAGACAGGGCAAAGACAATGAAACCTCAACTCTACACAAAGAACTATGGGCACCTAATCGCTATCTTCATAGTATGAGTCATTTTTAGTACCTTATAAAGAGAAAATGTCTTGAGCACAACCTGTCAGGTTTATATTTATGAGGTGTTGAATGATAATCTCATTTATTAATAAGGATGATCAGAACCTAAGGGATTATATTGGAGTTGTGGAAATGCCTCTCTTGAAATTGTTTACAATTCACATCAACAGAATCTCCAAAAACTCTGAAAACTACACAAGCCAGCATTAATAAGCATCAATAATTCTTAAACACTCCTTTTGTTATAAAGAATACCATTTCCTGNGCTGGTTTTATTTCTCTACTCAAATCATTTGTGAAGCTTTCAATAAACAGTTTTTGTGTTCTGAATATTATTTTATTCCCTTTCTTCCAGAAAGATTCTCTGGGTTTTACAGTGTGTCTTCTAAAGTGAATGACAAGATAATTGTTTGATTAGCACATGGATGGTTAATGACTGGGAAAATGGGGTTGACATAAAGAAACTCATTAAAAGATATTGGATAGTGGGATCTAGAAAACAAATGAGTTAGAACAGCCAATTGGTGGTATCTAATTAACCTTAAAAATCATGAGGGAGTTGAAAGTATTTTTTTCTTAATTTTCCCAGGCCATAAACTAAAAGAAACAACTTGCCTTTAAATCCATGAGGATGCTCCTCCCTTCTTTACTGGGATCATAATAAGTTACAGGCTGTCCCAAATCTTGGTACTTAGAAGGCTTTTATGGCAAATGAGAAAATAGTAAAGTTAATGTCCCTTCACGTGAATTTCATTTGCATGACTTTCATTCTGAGTATGATAAACCCATTCAGTACAACTCAATCTTTACACAAAAATGATCTAAAATGCACTATTCCATTGGTACAGTAATTGAACTTTCCCCTTCAGCTATGAGAAAAACCATCATATCTTTAGTAATGAAGGCTATTTAACAGGACTGAATTTCTGTATGAGGAATAACCTTAAACTCTCAGGGTTAATTTCTCATGAAATGTCTCCATGTCCTTCTCTCCTACTCATCATATAAGCCTTTTAATTCCAGTTCTTTATTTTTTCCCTTGACTGTCTCTAATTCTCTTGCCTTCCTGATGAAACATGTTATTTTCTGCCCTAAAGGACCAATTACTTCACTTCACAGTAGCTTCACAGGGCAATAGCATCTTTTCTTTCAGTGTGTTTGCTATGCATTGTGTTCTACTATATGTGTGGAGATTTCTTTCTTCACTTTTAAAAGTGTTGGTTTTGGGATTCTGCTCTTTGATCTTATAGAAATGCTTTCTTCTGAGCTTGCATAGCATACTGGGCATCTAACTATGAACATGAACTGTTGAAAAATCTAATAGCTGATACAAGAATGCTAGCAGATGAAGTAATATCACCTAAAGCATCTATGTCATTTTTGGAAATGCTAAGCAAGAATTATGNTTTTTTATCAGAAAAACTGAATATCAAACACATTTCTAAGAGGCAAAAATATTCTTATCATTATTAGAACCCTCCTTAGGAGATTATTCATGGATACTTCAAATCCATGTATAGTGTAAATTAAAAGTACAGACAAACCAGTGTAATTTAGTTTATCTACTATCTTAAAATCTTCCATTAATAAACATACAGAATTCAATACAATATTGAAAATGTCTTTGTTTAAATAAAATGGTTAAGACACCTGACTTTAGAGAGTTGAGCAAATCCAATTAAATGAATTTGAGTTCTTAATAACTGTATGTTGTCACATTTTCTATAGATTTTTTTATTACTGAAAAATAATTTCAAGAGTTATGAAAATTGCTTTTTTAAAGTGTCAAATATTAATAATAATTTTGTTTATTCTAAATATTTAATGTTGTTTTTTGAGTTGCAAAAGTAAGGGAGAGAGAAAAACAGTCACATAAGCATTCAACAATATCATTTTTGCATAGCACCGTGAGTAAATTATTTTCAGAATATAGTTCAATACTTGATTGGTTTTGGATTAAATTACACACACTCACCCACCCACCTCCCCACACACACTCACAAATGCACAATTTTCCTTGCTTGATATAATTTACTTACAGAAGGAAATATATTAATTTTGCCTAAGATTTCAGAGGTTTGAGCTAATGGCTCGTTGGTCTGGGTGTTTTAGTACTTGAAGAAAACAGTGCATTGTGGTGGAAATACATTATGGAAGAAAGTAGATGACCTTGNTTCAACTGGGAAACAAAAGTGTAAAATTGAGCTACAAAATCCTGACTCATCATGCCTGCAGGGAGCCAGTCTTTTAACTAACTTANTCTTCTTTTTGAGATTNGTGTGCATGCTTAGCAATGTTAGAGCATGGTGNGTCATTTAGATGTATTATAATGATGAGATTTCATATTTTGAGAAAAAAGAAAAAAAGTGGACTTAAAGTACNTGTAATCAGAAAATGTCTATGTATCTTTAAGAGATTGTTGAACTTCTAATTGGAACTTATTATTNCTGAATCTCTTAAGGGCAATTTGGACTTTGAGCATTTGGTCTAAGGCTACCATTGGCCATAGAACATATCTAACACAATCAATAGCCATGNTTCAGAAGTGCTTGCTCTAACACTCTGTACCCATATTTCAACAGGGAACTCTTTAATACACACCTTGATATTGCTGAAAGCCTATGTTCTCCAATTTCTGTGAGACTTCAGTAGAAAATCAAGTTCTAAATGCAATTGTCTAAGAATCTAAAAAGCTGATACATTCTTCACCTTTGAGTTTTGGTTTGAAGTTATTTACTTACTGCTTTTTTAGAAATGCCTATGCTGAAAGCATGTGGTCACACAGAGTATATGATATGCCGTACTTTNAATGTACGCCACACCACACACACTATTTTCTTATGAAACATCAACTGAGTGAGTTCATTCCTGTGGCAGGCATGAGACAGTCTGTAGCATAANGGATGATATATATTTTCTGGAAAAAACAATAATTAAAATGTAAATNTTTAAATTGTTCTTTTATTTCATAAATAGTTTAATATTTATTTTATTTTAAAAANGACTTTACCACTCCAAAACAGTCATATGAGAAACAAAACAGAATCCATTTTAAAAACTGTGGAGATGGAAAATACTTGATTGAAACCTATCTTTGGTTCTCGGTTGGAATGGACCTGCTGATTGGCTTTAGTGGAGTAGGCTCAGCAGTAACCACAGCATACTGCCTAATGTGTCTGTGAAAGCTGCTTCAGAATGTGACAGCTGGAAGCTAAGTGGAAATAGCTAGAGAGCCCACGAAATAATCAGGTAGGCTCAACANTCTTGTCCCAAACACACCTGCTGCCANCAAGCCGAGATGCTTATACACTGTGAGGGAGGAAATCGAGGAGAAATTTTCCATTATTGCAGCATCTGCAGAGGGTTTCTGTCTGATCTTTGTAAATTTAATCTCTTCTCTGCAAACCATAGNTGTAACTCCCAACCTCCAGAGTCCCGATGGAAATAGTCCAGATGTACCAACTTCTATTCAATAACTGGTGGTTCTGCTGATTTCTCAAAAAAAACTGTACTCCATTTTATCAGGCTGTAAGACTGTTCAAAANCCTGATGTTTTGATACCTTTCCAAGGCTGCTAAATTCTTATAATTCTCANACAAACCCTTATGGATAAATTAAGTTCAAGGCTACTTTTTAATATCCTAACTGCCCTGTGTAATAAGGTTAATACACAACATTTTCCATTTTTCACTTGTCCTGATGATACATAAAGTCACATTACTTTCCTAAATAGAAACTCTGTTCTATTTTAACAGTATGGAGTTTATTCTGGAACTTCCATTGTAGGAATGAAAAGGTCATGGAAACTACAAATTTCTAGTAAAGGTTCTAAACTATGAGTTAAGGTCCTCACAAATAACATATCAGTATCATATAAAAGCTGTCTCTTATACACATCTAGATGTGTATAAGAGACAGAAACACAGGCATGCATGCATATATATATATATATATGTATATGTATATGTATATATGTGTGTGTGTGTGTAATATATATATGCATGCATATGTATGTTTATAGATGTGCAGTAATGATGTAGTTTTTGAAAACAGTGGAATTTTATTGGCCAAGATGGGTATGACCCAAGATCTGTCTCTTATACACATCTAGATGTGTATAAGAGACAGATATATATATATATATGCATGCATATGTATGTTTCTTCTTTAAAAACATAAAGTGTACTATTGTGTTTTTACTAACATATAAAGGATTCTTATGAAGGCCAGGAAAAACCTTTTGCTGTCATTAAAATTTTATGAAATTCAGAAATGGATGCACTCCCCTGTAATCCCGGATATCCAGAGGCTGAGATTGGAGATCAAAGTTCAAGGTCAGCTAGAAATACTACAATGCCAGCCTGAGCTACATAGTGAGAACTTGTTCCAGAAAACCAAACACAGAAATAATTGTCAANGATAATAATGAAATCTACAATTCCTGAGCATATCCACTATTATTTTAAGTGTAACAAAATAACTTTGCTAGTCATTGTCTCATATGGTCTTTATTTAGTCATTTGCTTATTTTAATTGACAGCATATATTTGTAAAACACTACATAATTTATTGAAATATANCTGTACACATTGCATAATGGCTACATTGATCTAATTAGCCATACACACATTTATCAGTTTTATGTAGTGAAAGTAATTAAAATGTACTCTGAGTAATATTGGGGATTATAACACAGTCAGCCAAGAAACCCGCTTAGTGGATAAAAGCACTAGCTATGTCAGCCTAAAGACCTGACATTCAATCCTCAGAACCCGTGTAAAGATGGAAGGAGTGAACTCCCCAGGACCCANGTAAAGATGGAAGGAGNAAACACCCCAGGACCCATGTAAAGATGGAAGGAGTGAACTCCCCAGGATCCATATAAAGATAAAAGGAGTGAATTCCCCAGGATCCATATAAAGATGGAAGGAGTGAACTCCCCAAGACCCATGTAAAGATAGAAGGAGCGAACTCCTCAGGACCCGTATAAAGATGGAAGGAGTGAACTTACCCCACAGGGTTGTTCTCAGATCTCCANATNAATACTGTGGCACATATTCACATACACACAAATACCACACACAAATACATTAATTGTATAATATGTTATACATATAAATTAAAAGAATATAAATTGAAATTAAAGAAATATAATACTGTCACTAACTATGGTCATACTTCGGTACGGTCATTCTTTATGGTCATTTCTGCCCTGTTTCTTTGGAGAAAGGTAACAAGATTAAAACATTTTGCATATTTTTTGTCACTTTTAAATAAGTTATTCCAAAATCTAGAACTTTTCTCAGCATATAATTTCTATTTTTAGAAATCAATGTAAAGTCTATAGAATTTCATTGTTAGGAGATTGCAAAAACTGTATTCTATGTTTTTATTAAAGAACAATGAAAATTGTTGTCTCCATGTTTCAACAAATTAAGAATGTCTTAATTGAGTTTCTCCNTTGTAGTTTCTCTAATTAAATGTAAGCATCTCAAATGTATGTCCTCCATGATACTCAATGTCATGATACTCAATGTGATTTGTAGTCTTTTTGTTGTTGTTTCTTGGTTTTTCAAGACAGGGCTTCTCTCTGTAGATCTGGTTGATCTGGAACTACTTCTGTAGGCCAGGCTGGCCTCGAACTCAGGAAGATCCACTTGCCTCTCCTTCCTGAGTGCTGGGATTAAAGGTGTGCACCAACATCACCTGGCNGCNCGATTAGTGTTCTTGAATGTAGTCAGATGCCACACACTGTGCTCTTGCCACAGCATTTTAAGAACAGGAAACTGGCCTTCTGCATTATAATGAGCTTCTTTGAGGGTAAATCCCTCTGCTCATCTCTTTGAAGGGATAAGAAGGACAACTGGGAGATGAGAGGGACTGGCTGCTTGGAAAGGAACTTGAAGTAGTGAGAGTAAAGTATGAAATTTACTAGAATTGCAGAATTGTTATTTAGTACACTAACAAAATGGTCTGTTTACTGTAATACTAATATGTCCTTTGACAAATTCTTCCATTGAGAATGATTACTAGGGCTGGACAGATGGCTCAGCCATTAAAAGCCAGGCTCACAACCAAAAATATAAGAGAACAATTACTAATTTTGATGAATTCTAAAATAGTGTGTGTAAGTTCATTCATATTTTATATAGTTGAATTATTATTTTTTAGTCATTTATTGAATTTTTTCATGTTAATTACGATGGAAAATTAGATAAAATTCCATTACTAATATTGAACCTCTTAATTAGACCTATTTTCCATACAAATGCAGGTTTTGTTCATTTATTTATTTTTCATGTATTGTGTATATGTGCTCACAAACACATGCCATAGCATGTGTATGTAGGTCAGAAGACAAATCATGGGAACTGGTTCTTTTTCTCTGCCATGCATATCTCAGGAATCTAAACCAGGAATGGAACTCAAGTTGTCGGGCATGGTGGCATGCACTTTTATCCACTGAAACATCTTGCCAGCCCACAAATACAGTGTTTTATTATCTCACTTCCTAGATGTTTTTTTACTTTTGTGTCATTAAACAGGATTGAGTAATCCTACTTATGACCATGTTTCATGAAATGTCAAGCTGAGTGGTGTTGCTGGGAGAGCTTCTTAAAAGACAGTCATTTCTTGTTCATTTTTGCAAAGTCTGAGAGGACATCACAACGCTGTGTCAAAGGCTCAATAGATCAATAATGAGACCTTAAGTAGTATCCAGCAGGGGTTCCATAGCCAATAGACCAGGAGAACCACATCTGTATCTCCATAGCTGTGAACAGCCAAAGCACACCCAGTACAGTTAATGACCTTTGAAGATAAATTGTCTGCTATATTGAAAATGGAGGCATNATGCCCATATCTTAACTAAGGCACAACATCTTCAAAAGACTTTGGCTTCATTGTGGTTTTGATCTCCATCCTCAAGCATTCTATGGATTTTCTACAGGATAGTGAAAAAAAGGTCTGGTCCTTTGAAAGACCTCCTTGGAAAGNTCCAATATGATATGGGAGTAGGGGGAGGGTTACCCTTACCCACAAATTTGTAACCTGCTTCACACATATTAATTAGAAATTCTTTAAAATCTTCA
>LZPO01009055.1:0-10000 GCA_001675575.1 Neotoma lepida | reverse complement strand
TTTATACATTAGAACCTTGCCAGTCCCAGATTTGTTAACCACTAGGCAGTTAAGTGTTCTAGGAACCAATTCTCTCAGCTGGAACTAAAAGACTAATGCACTTGGTTTTTACTAGAGACTGAAGCAGAAAAAAACCTAGGGAGGATTCAGGGTAACATTTCAAAAAAACGTAAAAAAAAAATAGGTGTTACTTTTATGGTGGCTCTTCATTGGGTTTTGTCCTATTTGAATCACATTAGTAATGCTGCCCCTCCCCCAAAAGAGAAATATTTCATAGTTATTTTTGGTTCTGTGAAATAGAGTAGTGGGCTTAACTAATGACATTCAGAGCAGGACCCTTTCCTTATTTCACTAGAAACTTCAGGAGGTCCTCTATGATAAAAGCTTCTACTCTGGGCCCCCCCATACCAGAATAGAAAATCAAAATAGAGTCACATAGGCTAAATTTTCATGCCAATAAACCAAAATTAAGTTGTTGCCTGACCTTCATAGATATTAGGAAGCAAATAGCCAAATATACTAGATAGGCCAGCTTCAACTGACATAATAATTAAGCATCCCTCTGCTGTGGTACTTATACAAAAAGAAACAAGCTGTTGCTAACCAAACCAGTTGTTTCTCACTGTTTCTATCCCCCTGTGCTCTGGTCTTAGAAAGTTCATAACTTTGAGATGAGCAACTCCCTCATGCTCATTGATTCTTGCCTTGTCTGACTTCTCTATGTATGAAACCAACATCTGCCTGGCCTATCAAAAACCCTTTCTACTCCACTTTGTGTAGTGAAATGTTGCTGATTCTCAAATAAAACCTAAAGCCATTAAAGATTCTTCAATCCAATTATTGTAATATTGTCCTCTGATGCTGTCAACTAATTCACTTTCTTCTTTCCCAGATGCCATACAAAGTAAAAGAAAATTTCCGGAATACGGAGAAAAGTAAAATATTTGGTCACAGTCTCATTACTGTTCTATTGCTGTAAAGAGCAATGACCAAGACTAAGAAGAATGATAGCGTGACAAAGGCAATTCTTATAAAAGAATGCATTTAAATGGAGGGCTTGCTTACAGTTTTAGAGGGTTAGTCCATGATTATAATGGCAGAAAGCAGACACAGTTGTACCAGTAGCTGAGAGCTTACATCCTAATCCACACACACACACACACACACACACACACACACACATATATGAGAGAGAGAGGGAGAGAAGGGAGGGGGCTGGGCCTGCCCTGGGCTTTGGAAACCTCAAAGCCCACCCTCTGTGTCACAGGTCTTCCAAGAAGGCCACACCTCCTAATCCTTGGCAAACAGCTCCACTAACTGGGGACCAAAGCATTCAAACCTATGTGTCTATAGGGACCATTCTCATTTAAACAACAACAATCACATGTTAGCTTGCTAAAAAAAAAAATACAAAGCAAAAACAGAAAAATAAAAGCATGTTCCTATCTCTACATATTTAATAAACAAATATTTTTTTTTTTCAAATAGGAAGGGTTAACGCATGGCTTCTCCTCCCTGTGCTGTCCTGAGTTGCATCTGTAGAACCTTGAACCTTTGCTGCATTCAGAGAGATCTGTTCCCAAGGACTGCTTACTTGGCTTCTCAGCTAATTCCTGCAGTGTGCCATAGGACTGCACCAAAGGGCAGCACGTGATGCAACAGCCAGGTAGAAATCCTATTTCCAAACCAAAGAAACATTTCGATGTCTAGGAAATCAATTGAGCTTCTATTAAAAACAATGACACATCTGGAGCCTGCAGATGAGGCCCGATTTATCCTCCTGCACCAAGAATTGCATAGGCTGAAAAGTAACAAGGTTAAAGATTTATGCTTTGTTTTATGAGAGTGCTCAGAAACAGAGACTCCCTTCTCTTGCTTATTTTTTATTCTTTTCCAGCCTGTCCATTTTTCTGCTCAAGCTAGACCATAGACAGTGAAATGGGGAAATATTCTATAATAAGCCCCCTAGAGCTTGCTGTCTCCCTGATGGCAGGAAGTGTGTGAAGCAATGCAGACAACCTCCTGAGGCCAGCTTCAGTGACCCATATAGAGAAGGCCCTTGTCTCAGTGCACCTGGCAGATCTTTTTAACCTCTATTCTGAACTGAGATTTATTTGCTTTTCTAAGCAGATGGATGTAGCTCTCTGAGCCCTACAAAATAATGTGTCACTGTCTACACTAATAACCTACCATAGTCTGGAAGAAAGTCAGCTTGAAAGTCCAGCAAATGGAGGTGGTGCCTTTAGACCCCATTAGGTCTTTTCATTATTAGGTCTTGTGTGGGCCACCCAGATATATTTTTGTCTTTTGAAGTATATACCTTCATGTTGCATCCCAGAATATCCATCTCAGGTAAGGTTGTAAAAGATAACAGATACATGTGTTTGTCATTTGCTGGTTGTGTTCCTTAATACCAATCGTTATGGACATGATAATTTACTAAAAGAGGATCGGTCCATTACCTGGGGGAACACATAGAGCTTACAAATATTTAACCAAAGACAATTTTATCAATTTCACCTCTTTCTACCCAAAGGTGTGTGTGTGTGTGTGTGTGTGTGTGTGTGTGTGTGTTTGTATGTGTGTGTGTGTGTGCAGAGCTACAATCAGCAGACTTTGACTTTTTTCTCCTTCTTCATGTCCAATCAAATCTCCATATCCTTTTATTACTTATAGAACCTCAGAGAGTGGTCCCTGCTTTATCTCANTATCATCTCTCTGACTTGTATTATTGCAATAAGCCCAGAACTGACCTGTCTCTTTAGTTTCTATCACTTCTCCAGAGCCCATTCATCCCAGCACAGCATTCTTCTCTAGAAAACATTTTTGTTTGCTTATCCTTTCATTTCCAATGCAAAGTCCTGTATCTTTAACATGATGTTACTTTTACTCCAGTGACTTCCCCTCCTCCCAAAATTTTTTTAACCTCATAAATCAGGTCCACTGGTGTGGGGTAGGGGGTGTGTGTTCCAATACATGAACTATAGGACACATTTTATATCCAAACCATGACATCACTCCCTGTCCCTAATGTAGACAAATTTCTAAATGGTCTTATTAAATAAAAAACACAGAGCCAGAAATTTGGGTTAAAGCCTGAGAGAAATCAGAGGAATAGGACAAGCCACCAGCCAACCTCACCTCAGCTTCCACAGAGTTACTTCCTGTCTACCCATACCTATATTCCTTTCTGTTCTGTTTCCTCATTGGCTCTCTCAGCCCAGCTACATCACTTCCTCTGCCTGCCCAGCTCTGTCACTTCCTGTCTGTCTGTACAGACCTCCATACCTTTATGGTTAACTAGTGTCGGAATTTAAGGCACGTGCCACCATGCCTGGCTCTGTTCCCAGTGTGGCCTTGGACTCACAGAGATCCAGACAGATCCCTGCCTCTCAAGTTATAGGATTAAGGGCATGGGCTACTATTGTCTGACTTCTGTGCTTACTTATAATGGCTGGCATTTTCCTCTGATCTCAAGGCAAGCTTTATTTATTAAAGAACAAATAAAATATCACCACATTTCGACACAAATAAAATATCACCATACCCTAATACAAGCAGTTTGAAGGACTGATAGAGTTGGTCACTAAATTATGATGATTTAGACATGATTCNTNACCCTGGTAAAATTGCAAAGGAAGTATTTATTCAATGGAAAGTTCACTATAGAGTTTTTATCTTGATCTCTTCCTATACTGATAATCAGGATAATGTCATAGCAGCCTGCATCTCCAAGCTGTGCAGTCACAGGTACAAACAACCAACACTAATAAGACAGTGGGATATTTGGTAAGATAGATTCATTCAGCTTCTGATGAACATAGCAGGCTGTAATTCTATCGTAAGTCAGGGAATATCTGTGTGTTGTGTCAGTAATAATATTATTGATGCCAAAGCTGCAATGTTGACCTGTACATTCTGTTCCTGTAGGTCTTTGGTCCTAAAAGTAGCAATGGTTTCAACCACAGGAATTAAGGCAGTATAAATGTATATTCATTTATGCAAATTACAAAGAGATTAGAATTAGATGTTCTAATTCTACAGTACTCATAGAATTCTGGAGTGTATACATTTATGAAGATAATTTGCATCCATAGCATTATCCTCTCAGAGCAGGAACACCTGTCTCACTTCTGAGATCTCTCTCCAAGAAGATAGTAGAAACCACTAGTTACTATATTGTCAACAACATGTACTTCATTTGTGTAAACATTTCTCAATAAAATTATCATGAGAAATGATGTATACCATATTGTTACAAGACAATCAAGGAAAAAAATAATTGTTACTGTTCCATTTTGTCTAACCCTAGTCTAATCTTGAGCTTTTACGCCTGTGTTTATAAGAACTCATCCTTCTACCATAGAAATTTCTTATCTTGCTCTCTGATTTCTTACTAGCCTCTAAGCATTCTCCTGAATCTATTGAATTAAAATGATATATTTTCAAACTAAGCTTAGGATACTTATCTGCCCTTTAAAATTGGTTCACCTTCTAATATAACTACAATCATGTGCCAAAGAATTCATAACAATAAATTCTCATGTGGCTCAGAATTAGTTCAAATCCATGTGCCATTAAAAATGAGTTGTCTGACTTTAGAAAAACAACTCCAGTATTCTTTGGATTTGTTTCATCATCTGTAAAATGGATTTAATAATTGTGTTTGCCTTGTTAGGCTGTTTAAGGATCAAAGGAGATAATGGATATGAAGATCATGTATGTTTTCTGGTACATGCAGGCCTTCAGTGAGTGCTAAGAAGCATGGCACTGGTAGTAATGATAGAGGTTATATGCTAATACTTGTAGTGCTTGTGAAAGCTCTGGGAAAATGGATATGAAACTTACAAGGGTTTGCTATGAAAGGGAAAAGAAATGGAGAGGCAAGAGGGGGATGAGGAAAAGCAATAGCAGGATGAGTATGAACTCAGAGCTAGGGTATACTATACCATCATGTGTATATAAAGATGTCACATAATGAGAAATGAGACCCTTTCGTATAACTGACACAATAAAAAGTAATTGTGGTATTTTCAATGGAATCATTTTGATAAATAAAAAAATGCTCTGCATGCTACTGAATAGCTCCTTTCTTATAAACCATGAAAGGTCCATAGTTTTTAAATAGCAAATGGTGATACTAAACAAGTCATTGTTGAGGAACGCAAGAAAGCAAGAACCAGAGAACAGAAAAGTTCCTATCAGGGATCTTCACAATCTTGTTCCCGAAATCCTAAGCAAAAAAGGTCTGCTTTCCAGCGAAGAAATTATCCTGGGACTCCAATAACACAACACCACAAAGCTATAGTACCTGGCTTTGTACTTCAATTCTCTGTTCACGACCAGATCTTGCATATTCAGGATTGCTCTTATTTTTACAGCTCCTATTCATGTAACAGATTACATATCNAACTTCACATGCAGTGGCTCACAGTAACCTCTCAGAACTTCACATCAACCATTCTAGCCTGATCTTATTCACCTGGCAGTAATTTCAGCTAGGAAATCACATNCAGCCTCGTTCTAATGTAGCAAGTACTTCTGTGAACTGNAGGCCCTCAGAGCCCCTTGTCTTAAGCTAAGGTGGTACTCTTGTTACTGTCCAGCTTGTTGCCCCTTGGATGCAGTCATGCTTTATTTACTTTTCTCATTGCTGTGACAAGATACCTGACAAAAGTAATTTAAGAGAAGAATGTCTTGTTGGGGTTATGAGTCCAGGGGATGGTCCATTGTGGTCTGGAACCCATGGCTACAAGAGCTTGAGACAGTTTGTGTCTGAAGTCAGGAAGCAGAGAGAGAGCCATGAAGTACTCTGCTCTTTCTCCTTTTCATTTATTCAGCCCATGTAATGGTGTTGCTCACATTTAAAATAGGTCTTCTTACTTCAATTAACTCAATACAGAACCTTCCTACAGACGTGCCCATGGAGTGTCCAGGGAGCAGCACCCTCACGTCTTCCATGTTGCTTTAACTGGGACCTTGACAGCCATACTGNATGTGTGTGATTGGATCTATGGAGGCTCTGACTAGCACTCCTAGTGTAACAANACTCAGGACTGCTGTCAAGAGCCTCTTGCAGTTCCCGTGTTAGGCTTGATCCCTCCAGGCTGATTTGGACAAGATTGTCTCAAATNTGTCATGTGGACTCTATTCCAGTTCTTGACTTGGGATCCTCAGAGTCACTACCAGATGAATGTACTGATGTCTGAAGACTTCTGGCTGAACATTCCTGGTGTTACAAGAAGGGCTTCTTGCTCCCATATTAAACTGCTGTAGCCTAACAACTCCCAGAGTGCACCTTTTCACAGATTTCCTTCTTTTCCTTATACTCCTCTTCTCTTCTGTCTGGAACTCCTGAAATGGACTACATTCATGACATTCATCTAAGGGTTTGTAGCATCAAATTGGTGATTTTTTTTACTGTAATCACTGGCTTTAGTACCAGGTCTCTTGTTGATATCGCATCCCTAGAAGTAGCAACAATTAATGAAAGAAGAGGCCACAAATTTGAAAGAGAGAGAGGGTTTAATAGGTGGGTTTGAAGGGAAGAAAGGGAGGAGAAAACATGTAATTATATTAAAATCTCAAAAAAGAAACAATTTTTTTTTAAATGACTGGCTTTGAAATTTATATCTGGAGTTTCTGGCAGATTTCCCTTTCCTTAACTACTGATTCTAGCCAGAAAGTCCATTTTAGAGGAACGATGCCCACTTCAAAATTTATTTCTTGAGTCTCTTGAAGATGCTCCCTGGGCGTCCTTTTGAGGGAAAGGATTCCCCTTCAAAAGTTGTACCTCAAGTCACTTCTAGACCCCATTCCTAAAGAACTTTAAAGAAGCATGACATATTTCTTGGAAATTGCATGTAGTTTCCTTTCAGATAGCCTATCAGGAGACGCTTTCAAGGGTTGATGAACTTTTGACAGTCACATTTAAAGTACCTTTCAGATGTTTAGGATTCCTTTCTTTGAAGAGACACCACATTGGGAATTTAGGGTCACAAAACACTGTCTCAACATGGGATATGACGCTCTATCCTTCCAGCTTCAGTATTATGAAGTACTATAAAGAAGTTGGACAAGTTTCATTCTCAGACCCTAAAAATAAAATGTCCCTTCCCTTAAAATGCCACAGTTTCTCCTTATCATATAAGTGGGCCCTCGCTCTAACTCCTAACCTGATTACTTTCTATGATATTGACTAACTTACTTCTTTACAGACATCTGCATAAAAATCTTCACTTTTTACTTTTGGCCTTCAGTTTATTGATTTCTCTCAGTTAAGACATGCATTCTAAAGTATATAAAAACCATTGTAAAAAGAAAAGACCAAAAGGAACAAACAAGTACAAAAAAGGGTATGAAAAATTATAGACAAGGAAGTACATTTCTGATAAAAAGAATGTGCTTCCAATTAAGAAAGAATTTTGTATGGGAAATTATTTTTGTTCTAGAGTAAGCTGTTTTCCCCTAATAGAAATAGAAAGAGATTAGTACAAAATGAAAAGGTCAAAACATTATAAGAAGGTTTATAGAAGTTAAAGATGGAATGGATTTTAAAAATTGGTCATAATTAAAGATTATTAAAAATTTCTAAGATTAAATGAATGAACTGATGTAAAATTGTGACTTGATTCTCTGAAGCTGTAAATTTTTCTTAAAATGTTTATCAGTTCTTGGCTACATTCATAAGATTTAGGTCCTAAAAAAACATGGTTGTGACTTATTCTTTGAGCTACATATGCCAGGCTTTTAAGTACTTAAGAATTGAATTTTAGCAAAATATGGATTTGGCTAAAAATATCTGTTTTTTAAGCTCTATCTAAGTGTTTCACAAGATAATTTTAAAATTATTATCCATTCTTCAACACTAGATTAGCTGATATTTCAGCTATTCAAACAGCTACTCATGAAGGCCAAAGCCAAGGAAATTAAAGAGACTAATAACACAGTCAATATCTGATCCTTGTTTCCCTATAAGCCAGGTCCCAGGTGATGATGAGACACTTTTCAAAGAGTCATGCAGCTCCAATAAGTCACCTGTCCTCTTGAGGACACTGTAGATTATATTCTAGCCAGTGTATTTTCTTCAGAGAGAAAGATCATTGCAAATAAAATACCATCTAAGGGAAGGAAGCCACAAAGTCAATATAGGCCATCTCCACAGATAACATAATTAGCAAAAAAACAAAAAAACAAAAACAAAAAAACAAACAAATAACAACAACAACAACAAAAAAAAAAAAACTAAAGGAGCTATGAGGCTCCTCCTAAGTCCTTCAAAGTAGCTTTTGAGGAGTTGCAAATGACCATAGCAAAAAGGAAGGTTTTTTTGGCCAACTACGCAGTCTTAAATACCTAGTAGGGACATATAAGGAAAAAGTCAAATAACAGTAGCATTATAAAACAAATTTATCCAAGCCCTCAACATGACTCAGTTCAGTCCAGCACCTGGAGCTCCAGAAACTTAGAAAGGCACCCACTCAAGGCCAGTGTAGAAGGACTTCCAGGACACCCCCAGGAAAACTGGCATATGCAAATGGATATGTCTAACTGAGTCTCCCACCAGGATTGTCTCCTGCCTCATGGGGACTCCCAAAAACCCAACCTCCATGTCTATAACACAGCAGGTGCATGCCTTCCTGCTTTCTTTCCTAATGGGCATTTTCTCCCCATTTTCTTCTCTCTTTCCAAAGGCTAGCCCTGTAACTGGTTAATTAAATAGACATCTGCCAAACTTTCAGTGATACAGGAAAAGTTAAATTCATTTGTAGGAGTTGTACTTTAATATGGCCAACCTCAGATTTCCCAAGTACTATCACACAGGAAATGGAGAACAGTGCATTTGTGCTAAGAAATCTGGAAAAGTAAAATTCCCCAAATATCGATTGTGCCAGCAATTTAGGAGAGACAAGTATTATATAACCAAGAACTACATGCCATACAGGTCATAATTGTCCTGGTTTTTGACATTTCTGGGACCATAGAAAGCCATCTGTGCATGTTTGGTATTTGATCACTGCATTTTAACCCAATAGGTCAGTCTCCAGATGGTATTTCAGCAAGGCTTTCAACTGGACTGTCAGAAACACATTTCTCCTAATCCTCCTGAGCCATGCATAACTGTGGATCTTCTCCTAAAACCTAAGTATGGTTCCCTTTCAAGAGACCCAACAGAACCCCTACCAGAGGAACAAAGTATCAGTAGAGTCAGTGTGTCATCCCTATTCATCTTGAAGCAGTTTCACAAGGAAGAAGACCCACTGAAGTTCTCAAGTTATTCTGTAAGGAGAAAGTTGTATATTGGGGTATTAATAAGACCCAGAAAACTGCAACACATTTCAGTTAGGAAATTTTCACATTTTTTTCAGAATCCCAAACTGGAAAACCTTATCTGCAGCCATACTGACAACACCAAGTTCTAGAACCTGACACCACAGAGCTACAGCTCGAGACACTGCCACCCAAGTTTCTGTTCAGGATCAAACTTTGATCAGCCAGGACTGGCTTTATTTGCTTGGGAGACATTACAGAGTGGCTCAAGATGACCTCCCAGAACTTAACCCCAACCTATAGAACTACCTCATCCACACAGCAGGAGCTACATGCCAACAAATTTCACACAAAGTGACTCACACTGAAGTACAAGTGCTTTTCCCAAAAGGAGACCTCACTGTCTTACCCTGTGCTGGTCCTGGTGTTATTTCCAAGTTGCTCTTTACAGAATACTTAATAAACATGATTCCTAACTCTGGTCCAAAGGATAATTTAATTCATTTTCCCCAAATCACTTTCCCATCCACCACAGTCATTTTGTCCAATCTATAGCTTATCAAAGGCTTATTAAAAAATGTTTGTGGAGTTCCAGGCATGATGGTACAGTCAGGAGAGGATGAAGCAGAAGGATTAGGAGTTTGAGGACAGACTGAACAAATGAGTAAAAGTGTATCTCAATAAACAAAACAAAAGCAATAACAAATAATCCAACAAAAACAACCCAATA
>LZPO01009053.1:9177-19580 GCA_001675575.1 Neotoma lepida | reverse complement strand
TTTTTATTTCTTCCTTGACCCATTGGTGCTTCAGTTGGGCATTATTCAGTTTCCGGGTAACTCTTAAAGTGGGGGGTCAACCAGTGACCTTCCTGGTTCACACTGGAGCTCAACATTCGGTCCTCACCCAGACTAAGGGACCCCTAAGCTCCAAAACATCGTGGGTCCAGGGAGCCACTGGGGGAAAGCTCTACAAGTGGACATTGGAAAGGGAAGTCCACCTCTCCACCGGAAAAGTCACCCACTCATTTCTCGTAGTACCAGATTGCCCCTACCCGTTACTAGGGAGAGACTTCCTCTCCAAGGTGGGGGCCCAAATTCACTTCCATGAGAAAGGGGCTTCTGTCGCGGATCCAAAGGGTCAGCCTCTCCAGATATTAACTCTAAGTCTGGAAGATGAGCATCGGTTACTTGAGGCCCCCTCAAAGGCCCTTTGAGTGGCCCCCAAATGGCTCACCAACTACCCTCTAGCCTGGGCGGAAGTAGCCGGCATGGGACTGGCCACCCAGCAACCACCACTGGTGCTAGATTTAAAAAACCTACAGCTACGTCAGTGTCCATCCGTCAATATCCCATGACCAAGGAAGCAAAGGAAGGAATCAGGCCTCATATCCAGAGACTATTGCTATTAGGTATTCTGAGGCCCTGCCAGTCATCATGGAATACCCCCCTGTTACTGGTCAAAAAGCCTGGCACTAATGACTACAGACTTGTCCAGGACCTAAGGGAGGTAAACCGGAGGACTGAGGACATTCATCCTACCGTGCCTAACCCCTACAACTTACTTAGCACCTTGCCCCCCAGGCATGTCTGGTATACGGTGTTTGACTTGAAAGATGCCTTCTTCTGCCTAAGACTGAACCCTCAGAGCCAGCCCCTTTTTGCCTTTGAATGGAGAGACCTGGAATCTGGATTCTCAGGACAACTGACCTGGACCAGGCTGCCCCAAGGATTTAAGAATTCCCCCACTTTGTTCGACGAAGCTCTGCACCAAGACCTAGCAGACTTTAGAGTCAACCATCCGGACCTGGCCCTCCTCCAGTACATGGATGATTTGCTNCTGGCAGCTGAGACAGAGCAGAGATGCCTCCAAGGTACTGGGGACCTACTAAAAAGACTGGGGGAGCTAGGATACCGGGCTTCAGCCAAAAAGGCCCAAATTTGCCAGCAGGAAGTAACTTACCTGGGGTACCTCCTAAAGGAGGGAAAGAGGTGGTTAACTGAAGGGCATAAACAGGCTGTGGCCCTCATACCCCCACCTGCCAATGCGAAGAAACTAAGAGAGTTCCTAGGGAGCACAGGCTTTTGCCGCCTCTGGATACCGGGATTCGCTGAGATGGCAGCCCCACCATACCCCCTCACGAAGGCCAATGCTGTCTTTGCCTGGGGTGAAAAAGAACAACAGGCCTTTGATGACATAAAGAGGGCTTTACTGTCAGCCCCTGCACTAAGCCTCCCAGATATGAAGAAGCCTTTCACCCTATACATGGATGAGCAAAGAGGGGTGGCAAAAGGGGTCTTGACCCAGCAATTAGGCCCCTGGAAAAGACCAGTGGCCTATTTCTCTAAGAAATTGGACAATGTGGTGGCTGGATGGCCCCCTTGCCTCCACATGATAGCCGCTGTAGCAGCATTGGTCAAAGACTCCGACAAGCTCACCTTGGGGCAGCCTCTCACGGTGATAGGCTCACATGCCATAGAGACAGTAATCCAGCAACCCCCTGACTGGTGGCTCTCAAATACCAGAGTCACTCATTATCAGGCTATGCTGCTAAATCCTGAGCGGATCCGTTTTGGGACAGTCACCTCCCTCAACCCAGCCACCCTGCTCCCCGAGAGGGGGCGGAGGCTGCAGTAAGGCACAACTGCCATCAAGTGCTGGCTGAAGCCCACGGCACGTGGAGAAACTTAACCGACCAGGCTCTCCCGGATGCGGACTACACCTGGTACATGGATGGAAGCAGTTTTCTACACCAGGGTGAATGGAGGGCAGGAGCGGCAGTGGTGGATGGCTCCTCCGTGATCTGGGCGATGACCTTACCACCTGGAACTTCGGCCCAGAGGACTGAGTTGGTGGCCCTCATGCAGGCGCTGAAAGCAGCTCAAGGTAGGACAGTTAATATTTATACTGACAGCCGGTATGCATTTGCCACTGCCCATGTCCATGGGGAAATATATCGAAGGAGGGGGTTNCTGACTTCTGCCGGTAAGGACATTAAGAACAAACAAGAGATTCTGGATCTCTTAGAAGCCCTTCACTTGCCCAAGAGACTGAGTATTATTCATTGCCCAGGCCATCAGAAAGGAGAGGACCCTGTGGCACAGGGGAATAGGATGGCTGATGCTGCCCTGGTAGGACAAGTGTTCACCTTACAGGCGTCTGGGGAACAACTACAACCCCCGAGTATGACTACTCGGATGAAGATCTGGATATCATCCAGCAGATAGGGGCGCAGTACAAGGATGGGGCCTGGAGGCTTCAGGACAAGATGGTCCTACCCCAAAAGATGGCTAAAACGCTAGTGACTGACCTTCATCGCCTAACCCACCTAGGACATAAAAAGCTCAGGGAGCTGCTACAAAGAGAAGAACAGTTCTACTTTATACCTAAACTAAATTCCCTGATTAAGCGAATCACGGGGTCCTGCATCCCCTGTGCCAAGGTGAATGCCGATCGCCAGACACTGCCAGAAGGGACCCGCACAAGGGGATCTCGTCCAGGGACAAACTGGGAAGTGGACTTCACGGAAGTCCACCCAGGGTGGTATGGGGCTAAGTACCTTTTAGTTTTTGTAGACACCTTCTCTGGATGCATGGAAGCTTTTCCCACGAAGAAAGAGATAGCTCAAGTTGTGGTCAAGAAGATACTGGAAGAAATTTTTCCCTGTTTTGGCCTACCAAAGGTAATAGGGTCAGACAATGACCCTGCCTTCGTCTCCCAGGTAAGTCAGCTGGTGGCCAGGGTACTGGGGTTAGATTGGAAATTACANTGTGCTTACAGACCCCAGAGCTCAGGACAGGTAGAGCATACCAATAGAACTCTCAAAGAGATCCTTACCAAATTAGCGATGGAGATTGGCACTAGAGGCTGGGTCAAACTCCTCCCCATGGCTTTGTTCCGAGTCTGTAACACCTCCTCTTTCTTTGGACTGACCCCCTATGAAATCCTCTATGGGGGCCCTCCCCCAATAGCAGACCTNTTGGGACCTGACATAGACTCTTTTGCCACATCTCCCAGCCTCCAAGCTCGGCTAAAGGCCCTGCAGCTCATCCAGGACCAGGTCTGGAAGCCACTAGCATCAGTGTACCAGTCCAAACCACCAAGGGTGCCTCATCCCTTCCAGATTGGGGACTCCGTCTACATTCGCAGACACCAGGCCAAGACCTTAGAGCCCCGCTGGAAAAGAC
Organism: Neotoma lepida; assembly: GCA_001675575.1. NCBI lineage: Eukaryota > Metazoa > Chordata > Mammalia > Rodentia > Cricetidae > Neotoma > Neotoma lepida. Next base: position 16,172 of record LZPO01009053.1, on the reverse strand, counting down.
CCTACATCGTGCTGCTGACCACACTGACTGCCATCAAAATCGATGGAATTGTGGCCTGGATCCACGCCTCCCACGTCAAGTCAGCTCCTGTTGAGTCCAGTGACGACCCTGAGATGCCCAAATGGAGGCTTCAGCACACCCAAAGTCCTCTAAAGCTCAAGATCTCACGGGCCTAATCTTAGTCATCATGGTGACCGAAACACTGTCTGCTGCTAACCCCCATGTGCCAGGAACTACTACTCGGACCTTGTCCGTCGCAGGCACTGATGTCATTCTAAACACCACATCCTTCAATGGCCCATATGGGACTGTATGCCCCATGGAGATGAAAGCAGACCTCCGGAAAATTCTTGAGGCCTTTAACAAAGACAAAGGGATGGCATGGTATAGTGACTGATATGTTTGCCCAGGGAACAAAGGCATTCGCAGATCTGGGTGCAACTCCCCACAGCAGTACTATTGTGATAGATGGGGCTGTGAAACGTCGTCCTTTGGTACATTGGCAGAAAAATGGGGCACCACACCAAGCAACGACCCACTATGAGTAGACTTTGGGAGAAAAAACCTTACTCACATGGCCCCTTCATCAGGTTGACCCTTGATTGTAAGACACCATCGGCCCTAAATGGGGTTTGGGGATTGCGCAAATATGATCCCACTGGATATGATTGGGGGGCCCTTTTATCTCTCTCTCATTGGTTTGTGTCCTCAGTTGCTCCACAAGTATTGGGGCCAAACAAAGTCTTGGCAGAACAGAAGGTCCCCACCGAGCCTAAAAAGCCAACCCCCAGCCCCCAAGTGAACAGATCCCTAACAACCCCGACCCAAGGCCCCAGCAGGCCCAGCACCTGGAGCCCACAGGGGACCGGGAACAGGATGCTCAACTTGGTCAAGGGGGCTTTTGGAGTCATCAACCAGACCAACCCTGGCCTGGCAGACCCCTGTTGGCTATGCCTGGGAGCAGCGCCCCCTTATTATGAGGGGATTGCCATCACTGGGAACTACACCTCCGGCAAGGCCTCTGACTGCCACTGGAGCGCCACTCCTAAGCTGACCTTGACTGAAGTCAGCGGAACAGGCCTTTGCCTCAGGCAACCCTCCAGATCTCAAGCCAGCCTCTGCAACTCGACCATCAGTCTCAGCAGTCTGAAGGGACCATATGCCATCTCGCCCAGGAATTCTTGGTGGGCTTGCACCACAGGACTGACCCCTTGTATGTCAATCAAGGTTTTTAAGAAAACACCAGGGGAGGCCTTTTGTGTACTGGTCCAGGTCATCCCCAGAGTGTATTATCACCCAGCAAGTACCCTTGAAGACTTCTACTCCCACCACCCCTCTTGCTTTAGACAGGACCCTGTGTCCCTAACCCTTGCAGTCATGTTAGGACTTGGGGTAGTGGTGGGGGTAGGAATGGGAGCGGCTGCCTTGGTTCAAGGAAATCAACACTATCTAACCCTCCAGGCTGCCGTCGATGAAGACCTCCAAGCGTTAGAGCAATCAGTCTCAAAGTTAGAACAATCCTTCACCTCCCTTTCAGAGGTGGTGTTGCAGAATAGAAGGGGGCTAGACTTGTTATTTCTAAGAGAAGGTGGCCTCTGTGCGGCCCTAGGAGAAGAGTGTTGCTTCTATGCAGATAACTCTGGGGTGGATAGAGACTCCATGGAAAAGCTCAGAGCCAGGCTGGACAAGAGACAAAGCGATCAGGAAGCTCAGCAGGGCTGGTTTGAGGGGTGGTTCAATAGATCCCCATGGATGACGACCCTAGTGTCCTCAATTATGGGTCCCTTGCTTATATTACTCTTGCTTTTAACCCTTGGTCCGTGCATTCTAAATAAGTTGCTGCAGTTCATCCGTGAAAGGTTATCGATAGTACAAGCTCTTGTCCTAACACATCAATATCAGACCCTGAAAAGTGCCGAGGTGCCATAATTTTAAGATTAAAATCTGTACAAAAGAAAATGGGAGAATGAAAGACCCTGATTTTGAGCTTTTCAGGCCTAAGCCCCTTTTAGGAACAAGGAACTAAAGTGTTTTTCTGGGAACAAGGAACTAAAGTTAATTTTCAGAAACAAGGAGTTAAAGAGCAGAACTGCTAAGCCACAGTCAAGATGACTGATTGAGATACNCTGCTCAACCNTAACTTTTGGCCCANGCCCNNGTGCGAAAACTCCCTGGAAGTTCTCNGAAAAGCNTCAACTGAGCTTGGAGTGATTTTGCAAAATAGACTTTAACACTGCCTCTAAAATATAGCCTAAAGACNAATATATGTTGATTGTGAAAATATAATGCTTTCATCTAGAAAACGGAGACTTGGGACCCTCCAGTTTAGACCCAGGCTCTTGGGTTACTGGAAACTATTATAGGCCCCGGGTTACTAGAATTGGGTTACTGGAGCTAGCCAGTCTAGACTCTAGGAAATAAAAACTGCCTGGCCACAGAACGTCACAAGACATTCATGTGATGATGACTGTTTGACCATGGAATGTTCCAGCTCTGATTTCCTAGGCAACCGATGCCNCAACCTAAGTCTTCATAGTGATTGTTTAGCCATAATNTGTCCCCACCTAAGGNCAGCCAATGAAAATCAATGACAAGCATTCACCCTATGATTAAGCTGTGATTATGTGGGAAGTCCTAGACACANGCCAATCAAAATGAATAAGTATGGAAACTGTAATTTTATGATAATTTTGTGGGTTTTGCCTTTAAAAAGTGTGTGCAACTGCAGCTTGGGGCNTCTCTCAGTCACCGGTGTAGAGGCCTGTTTGTACAAACATTGCAACATTGCTGAATAAATTCCCTTGCTGCTTGTATCAACTGGACTGGAGTCTGGGTTCTTGGGGTGCCCACCCGAGAGGATAGCACCCTGAGTCTGGGGTCTATCACCCTGACATGAGTATCACTCTCAACAGAGGCTCAGATAGTCATAATTATTTATTTCATCCATCTACCCATCATCTATGTATCTTGTATCTATGTATGTATGTATCATGTATCTACCATCTATCATCTATATAGCTATGTATCTATCTATCTAACATCTATGTATTCATCCATCTACCTACCTACTTACCTATCTACCTCTCTCTGAGACATAATCTCATGCAGCCTAAGTAGGTCTTGAACGCATGTAGAAGAGAATGGCCTTCAACTTCAGATCATTCTGCCTTCACATTTTTGAGCGCTGGTACCACAGACACTACCACACCTGGTGACCTTGCCTCTCCTTTTTTTTTTCTCTCCCTCCTTCCTTTTTTCCTTCTTCCTAGTGCTGGGGGAAGCACACCGATGTCAATTTTACATTGTTAAATTAGGCCATGAGAAGAGCTGAAAAGCTTGAAAACTAAGCAAATGTCTTAAGGCATTTAAACAACATCCTTCCAGGGCTGTGTTGGAAGCAAGAGCCATATGACCCCAAGCCACCCATGACCCTGTTAGAAAGGTGACATTCCAGACCCAGGCCCAGCTCTAGGTCCTCTAAATTCAAAATCCCTGTCTTTAGAGGTTTGTTCAAGGCAACAGCAGTCATGAAAGTGTGAGAATGGCTGACCCAACTGCTGCCACAGAGGCCAGGATTCTGTCATCTCTTAAGGAGTCCTTTTCCTCTGACATTTTTCCTTGCTGCACAGGAGTGTCACCTGGACAGTTGAGGACAGTTGGGGCCCTGCCTTTCCCTGGATTTCCTTCTAGTAAAAGAGACAAATGACAGTTGTGATGGCTGAAGAGCAACCAGGTAAGGACTTGCAAAGCCTATTTAAGCCACCTCAGCTCTCAGCAGCCTCCCCCTGGCTCTTCTTCACTGTCTTCTCTTCTCCAAGGGTCCATCACACATCTCACGACTTTCGCCCATTGCTTCCCTCCCCACCAGGAGAGACCCATGACCTCTTTGCACACCACACTTAGGGCATGACCTGTCATGTAGATATGTCGGGTAGAAGCCACTGTCATTGACCAGTTTATCAAAACACTTAGCAGCAATCAGCATGCAAATTGGCTCCTTTTTATTGTTTCAACCTGTAGAAAAGTTTCCTATTAAAAAAGATCACGCTACAAACTATTCTGAAACTCGAGGAAAACTGCATTCTACCCCAGGTGCCCCTTAACCTCACCTGGGGCAGACAACCTGGAGTTGCAATGCCTCCCCCCCAAGTAGTCCTAGGGTGAGTCACTAAGGGGCTCCATTCTCCAAGTCACTTCTTTGGAACAGTATCATTTTTTAACCTGAGAGCTCTAGGTCAAGGAGCTGTTTGACTGTTTTGTGGTGTTTTTGTTTTTAAACTGTTCTTTAAAATAAAATTTTAAACTGTCCTTTCTGGAACAACACCTGCCAAATTTCCCTACCATTAGTATAAAGATTTTTGACCTCTCAGACCATACAGACTCATCCACTGTGATTCCACTCAGAGTTAGAGAAATATCTGAGGGAAGGAGGGAGCCAACCAAACAGATTCTAGAATTCTTGTGAAGATGAGCCCAAGAGATGAAGCTGGCAGAGACATCAATGATTCCTCCTGGTACCCACGCGCAGATCAAGGTCTTGTCTGGTACACATGCACAGGTGAAGTTCCTTCCACTACAGAGCTCAGTCAGGATCACAAATAAGATAATACAGAAAAATGGAGATGCAATGGGTGGGACTATAAATAAATGCTACCTAATGCCATTGGCTACTGTCCATCTGTTTGAAAATACTGACCTGGAGCTTCTTCCCCAGGCTCAAGCACATTCTACAGCTCCATGTACATATAAGACCCAAAGCTAATTAAAAGCAAATTCTGTGATAGTGCTTTGAAACAAGGCATACAGAAAAATGGCCCATTGGAAACAGGAGTAATCGGTGTGAACAGAAGAAGAAATGGAGTGTCTAGGAAGTCAAGAAGAGAGGGCCTCACTAAAGTATCCCCACCATCAGAACCTGCAGGTCCACAACCTGATGAACTTTGGCTATAGTTAAGTGGGTGAAGGGAAAGAATGATGCTTGATGGTAAAGTCACACACACAAAATAATAAAATCTGTCAAACAGTGTACAAAATCACAGGTGGTGGCACACACCTATAACTCCAGCACTTGGAAGGTAGAGGCAGGCAGATCTCTGAGTTCGAGTCCAGCCTGGTCTACAGAGCAAGTTCCAGGACAGTTAGGGCTACACAGAGAAACCCTGTCTCAGAAAAACCAAAAATCAAAACCACAAAAACAAAAAAGAAGGAGAATTGGAATTGTGTCCAAAGACAAGACCAGGGCACACAAACATGTCCAGTGTGTCATGATTTCTTTGGAGATGCTGAGGATTCCTATTGGCAGTGTGTGTACAGTGAGCTTGGAGGTGGTGGGGTGTCCCACTAAGTAGGTTAGAGTCATAAGCTCTCTGACACACCTTCCCCAGTTGTGATACCCTACAGAGTGTGTGTGCCTGATTCTGCACATTCTGTGCCTTCTGGACAGTTAGATCTTTAACTTCAGCATAGCATTTCCCAAATCTTCAAGGCCCCTGGATCCTCCTGAACAGCCTGCAGGTGGCTTCTGCTTAGGCCACAGGTGCTGTGGAAAGATGTCTCAGTCAGGCAGGGTACTAGTAAGTCCTAATGCAAGCCCTTTAGCACCTGGTGAGAGATTATCCCCAGCTGATGCCTGGCCCTGAGGGGCAAGGCTGCAAAGTCATTTGCCTGGGGGACCCTCTTGTGTGTGGGGAATTGTTATCTTGATCTGCTAAGAGAGAACTTCCCACCACTTAAGACACCAACCCCTTCCCTCTCCTGCTTTCCTTGGCCTTCAGAGAGATAACTGGTGGAAGATGTTGTGGCCTCTGGTCCTCCTCCCCAACCCTAGTGACTTGAAGGTTTTGTTGCTTTTGTCCCTTTGTCCCCAACCAAACCCAGCAACATCTGTGCTCATAGTATCTATTGTACAAAGAGGTGCCTTAGCTGCCACCATGCAATTTAAGAAAGTTGCTTGTCCCTGGGTTTGAGCTCCAACACTACATAAAAGTGGACATGGTGACCCAGGTATATATAATCTTAGCATTTGAGAGGTGGAAGCAGGGGGATCAGAGTTGGAGGATCATCTTTGGCTACACAGCAAGTCTGATGGTAGCCTGGGCAACTTGAGACTGTGTCATTAAAAAAGTAGCTACCTGTCCACTAGCCACTCACTGTATTTCCACTGCCTAGATAAATGACACCTGTGTGTAATGTCTGTGATGTACTTTATGCCCTGATCTAGCCCGGTTCTCAAGACCCTGGGGATTTCAGGACAGCCTTTTCTGTGAGGATGCCTTCCTCAGTCTCATGAGGCCGAGCTGTTTGATTCCCTCTTGAAGCCCCCTCCCATCCCCTGTCACTGTGACAAGCATAATCACCATTGCTGTGGGGCTCCTTATTCCATCTCTGTCAAGATTTGTCTCATGTGTCCAGAGGGAGGCCCAGAAGTCGAGTATTTGAGTCTGTTTACTTCCCAGCACAAGACCTGAGTGTCTTTAGGATGTGTATATAAGAGACAAGGGCAGAGATAAGGATCAATGATCAATTATGACATTGTAACGCTGGACTATGATATAACAAAAGTATAGTAATTCAACACAATGCTCAACTATGACATCAAATGCTCCATCACAGCACAATGCTCTATTATGACATCAAAATGCTCTACTATGACATCACAATGCTCAACAATGACATCACAATGTTCTAATATGACCTCACAATGCTCCATCACATCTAAATCTTCTATTATGATATCACAATGCTCTATTATGACATCACAATGCTCCATTATGACATGAAAATGTACTATAATGCTAGAGCAATAAGATAACAAAAGGAGATCAAAGGGATAGAAATTGGAAAGGAAGAAATCAAACTTTCACTATTTGCAGACGATATGATAATATACATAAGTGACCCCAAAAATTCTGCCAGGGAACTCCTACAGCTGATAAACTCCTTCAGTAATGTGGCAGGATACAAGATCAACTCAAAAATCAGTAGCCCTCCTATAT
>LZPO01009052.1:9161-29453 GCA_001675575.1 Neotoma lepida | reverse complement strand
TATTTCCAAACCTATGCAAAGTAATGAACCCTAATTGCAAATGCTTATTATATGCCAAGGAAAGGTGGCTTTAAAGGAGGTGAAGTTGAAATAGATTACTGAAATTGAGAGGTGACCTTTTATAATTTTGTGCAGAAATTCTACTTTTATCTTTGCTTTCTAATGACTTCAGGAACACTGAAGATTCTATGGAACCTATACTANCATATATTTAGTCAAGATTTGATTTTACATAAGAATAAAGACATCTAATAATTANTATGCAAGCTTGCTCTTATTTTAATGTAGGATAAAATTATATATACATGAAGAAGTTTTCAAAATTAAATTCTTTTTATTCAGATTTATTTTAGTTTGAATTATGTGTGTGTGTGTTCTTGAATAAGTGTGCCTGAAATCAGGTGCCCTCAGAGACCAGGAGTGTTGAATTGCTTGGAGCTAGATTTATAAGTATTTGTGAACACCCTGATGTAGGTGCTGGAAACCAAATTCAGGTCCTCTGGAAGATTAGTGAATTCTTTTAACTATTAAGCCATCTCTCAAGCTCCTAAAATAATTTTTGTGATATTTTTATTAGTAGTATATGTTTAATTNGTATACATATTTTGTATGCTTTTGCATGGAGAGATATGTAAACATTTATTTGATGGAAATGACTCACAAGAAAAACTAGTTTATAAAGTTCTTTTATAGATGGCTATAGAAGAAGTATGAGAAATTCACTCAAGATAATATTTTATACTTTCTGCTTTAGTCAGTTGGTATTCTACAAGATAGCTACCAACTATTCTTACTTAAGAGAACTTCAAGCTGTAATTATGACTGGTATTCCCAATAAGAACTAGTAGTCAATCAAAAATACCTGGGGAAATGATCAACAAGTGTACATTAGGTTTACTGTGATATGGGATTGCTAAATATTTAAAATATGTAATAAAATAATATTTTAAATTAGTGACATCAAGGGTATATTGTTTAGACAACAGAGAAACAATTTAATTAAAACTCAGGTATGATAGAGAAAGAAGNGTATTCTGNTGTTGAAATTCAGAGTTTGTAAGATTTAATTTTTAATCTAAAGAAAAAGAGATATCTTATGAAATTGATTCATTTCATTCTAAATAGACTAAATTAATAAACTTTGAATGAACATACATCTGTAGATTTCCCAAGAAACAGTTTAGTTACTGTGCATCAATTTGTGTGGTGGATCTTTGGTGCACTGAAAGCAACACTAAATTAGATGACATGGCATCTGAGATCTAGCCTTGATGACTTCAGTATCTCATTTGTATGATTATTGGAAACAATAACGTGTCTGTGTGGTTTTCCTCACTTATCAAATAGCTGCTTGTTCAGGGTACAGATGCAAAGTCTCTACTACTTTAGGCATATTATGACATACTATATCATTGACTCTCTCTAACATCCATTACATAAGACAGTTTCTTCATGAAAAAGTTGAATTTATGTTTGTTATTTCTGAGGACTCTTTTACCTCTAAAATTCCAATTCATTCAAATTAATATTTATTTCTCCATGGAATAAGAAAATAAATACCTTTCATTACAGATGTTGGTAGCTGACTGGCAAAGGAATCTGAGGCCCTTTCGACACCTGCCTTATCCCATTAATGAGACATGAATATTGAACTGAATTGTTGATATGAAGTTCAGATTTCTCTACCCCTGGTTACAGAGTTTCATATTAGTACATGAAATACAACTTCTATCTGTAATAATAGAATCACTGGGGAAATATGAGTTAATTAGAATATTACTGCAAAAGCTTGGACAATATCCCATTAAATGTCATAGCTTCAACAAACACAGACTGTTTAAAACTGTGAGTTCCTAGAAATACATTCATAACATATTGTTATGGGACAAACTATAACTCTTGACACCACTGTAACCTCAAATAATTGTTACTGTGGGTCTTGAGGGAATCAACACATTTACATTAGTAACACAAGACAATGGCCCATATGTTCCTTTTACTATTTGTAAGAATGTGTGGTTCAGATAATTCTAAGAAAGTTGTTGAAAACTCCTGTTCTAATAACTCACTTACAAAAAAGATGCTGTGAATTGATGAACATTCGGGGTCCNTGTTTTCCAGGTAAGTAATTTCTACCTGTTTGAAATACAAAGGAGGAATTGCTATCTTGTGCTTATTAGTAAATTTTCACTCACCTCTACAAACGTCTCAGAACAAAAGAAATATTTCAGTAGATAAAAGCAGAATAATTTGTTTAAGTATACAGGGGGAAAGGGAGGCCAATTCTTAAATACATGTTTGAATACAAGCATGTTTCTGGTTAACTGTAATTATTGCTTAAGTTGACATGCCAGCAAGTAGTTATTGGAAAATGGTTGTGAAAATATAGTATCATTTTACCGTTACTAGCCTATAANTGCCTGCATGAATAGCCATCGCTCTTTATCGCAGAGTTTGCTCATGTCTCTGTTCTGGTGAGGAAAGGAGAAACTAGACACCCAATTCTGGGAATATAGACACTCAACTATCCTTTGGATTAATATAAATCTCACAAGACCATACTACTTTAAAAATTGATATTGATTCAAGAAATAGACTTCCAATGAGCTGATATAGCACACACAATTTTTATCTCTGTTGAAAACTGAGTGAAATCCCAGTGAGGGAAGTTGGCCAANGGCTTCCTTCATGACAAGAGGGTCCAAGAGATCAATGATAAATTTTAATATTTGCTTCAATAATTAACAACAGGGGTTTATGGCCAAAGACTGGATAACATNTACGGAAGCAGGTTGCACAGAACAGATGTGGGGAAATGCACAGGAAAACATTGAGTTTGGAGACCATCTGCTTGCGAAAAGTCTGAATGCCTGAAGGTGANGCAGCAAAGCCTTTAGAAAAGCTGTTTCATGAACCAAAGCTTTTTACCTGATTCAAGGTACACAGCTTCGTGTCAGGTGCTTCTTCTACTAGGCATTTCTAAGAAATAAGAAACATAGTTCAGGAAACAATTTAAAATTTATGGGAGGCTTCAACCAATTTATAATGATAGGTGGGGTTATGAAAATGGAAGATTAATCAGAACAAGTTGTTAAACAGAAAGCTTATACTCTTCTGGCTTTGAATACATTGAACCAGAAGAGTATTATGGGATGTTGTCTTCCAAGCATTTCATAACNATAACCACCTTGAAATGGCATTGATTGCTATTAGGGGAACCTCACAAGATCAGGCACTGTCAACATTCCCATTGGAAGGCAAGGAGAACTTACAGGGCTCATGAGGCCCATGTAGTTCAGAAGGCTCATCATGCATCTAGATCCTCTCTCCTCCTCTCGCCATAGACAAAACACACTGTTCTTCAGTGATGTAGTTGACAATAAGTTGCCCATGCTGCTGTATGTAACTCTTCAGCTATGCTTCTGTAAATGACACCATGACAATGACCCTGTAAGTAGTCCTCACACATGCTCTGTGAGGACATACTGATCCATGATCTGTAAGCAATCACTCAACCATGTTGCCTTATGTAAACTCATAAACTTAATTGGACTGATATGCAATTTTTCCTTCAGTCTTTCATTGNCCTTTCTATCTCTGGTGGATAGGCATTTGTTTGTATCTCCTCTGAGAACAGACAGTAAATGAAGCATTATTATGCTTGTGGNACTACTCTAATGTATTTACTGTCGGTGTGATAGAACACCAGCTGAAAACAACTTGTAGAGNAAAAGGGTTTAGTTCAATTAAGTATTATCGTCTTTATCAAGATTGGGAATTCAAGGCAGGTACCTGGAGGCAAGATCTAAAGTAGAAAGGATGAAGGCTACTCACTGGCTTGCTCCCTCTGGCTTGCTCAGCTACCTTTCTTATATATCCCAGGACCAGTAACCTATGGATAGTACCACTCACAGTGGACTGAGCTCTCTCACTCCTCTACTGATTATCAATGAAAACCATGCCTCACACACATGGCCACAGACCACTATGATCTAGGAAGTTCCTTATTTAGGTTCTTCTTCTCACATGAATCTAAGTTGTATCAGGTTTACAAGTCAATTCATGACACTTAATTCAACTTTGACACACTAATACATAATTTTAANCCATCTATACTCCTTTATTTCTTATTACTAATATTGCATGTTTATACCATAATATGAAATTTGGTGCAAGCTTAAAAGTTACAATCTTTTAAAACTCCAATACAGAGTATTTCAACTTGCTCTTTGAGGGCCTGCACTTCTTAGTCCAAATTTTATAGCTTAATGTCTGATGTGTGGAACTCACTCATCCACTTTTATTCTCCAAATATCTTGGTTAGCTCCTCTTCTCTGCATTCCTCAACAGGCAGCTCCTTTGGTAAGCTCTTACAGCTCTGCTCCACACCTTCTCTTGTCCGGCTTGGTGTTCCACAGTGCTGACATCTTCAGTATCTTGTGGTTTCCATGGTAATTGAGGTTATACCTACCAATGGCAGCTTCTGNGCTCTCTACGAGGATTCAGCTCCTCTCTCATGTTGCCAAGCTTCAGCTTTTCTCCATAATTTCTCCAATCCTGCAACTTCCATGCCACCATACTAGTTTCATGAGGGAGACTCTTATACATTACCTAGTTCAGATGTCAGTGATATGTAGCCTTTGTAAACTCTGGACTACAACTTCTATGTCCCTACCTTGAGGAAATGCATTTCGTTGGTTTTGCTCTTTTGCTCTTTGGGGGCCCACCACCCATCTCCCAAATAAATCACACACAAAGCTTTATTCTTAGTTATAAATGCCCTGTCTTTTGCTTGGCTTGTTTCTAGCCAGCTTTTCATAACTTTAAATTATCCCATCTATCTTTTGCCTCTGGACTTTTACCTTTTCTTACTTCTCTGTATCGTTCACTCTTTCTCCATGGCTTGCTGTGTAGCTGGGTGGCTGGTCCCTGGAGTCCTCCTCCTTCTTTTGCTCTTAGATCTCTCCTCTCCCAGATTTTGCCTTCTGTTAATTCTTTCTGCCTGCCAGCCCTGCCTATCCTTTCTCCTGCCTCACTATTGGCTATTTATTAAATCATTAGGTGTTTTAGACAGGCACAGTAACACAGCTTCACAGAGTTAAACAAATGCAACATAAACAAAAGTAACACATCTTAAAATAATTTTCCACAACAAGGCTTCATTTAAATGATGCTGTTACTGTTCTCTTAATAATAACTTATTACAGTGAATCAACATTGTCTCAGTAAAAGACAAAAGGTTTTAGTTTCACAGAATCATAATTGCAAATATCAAATGAACAATTCGAATACAGTCTTGCTTCCCTCAGAAACAACACAATCTAAGCTTCCANTGTGTATTTGTTTAAGATCNGACTGAACATCATATTAAGCTCTGAGAAGTCAGTGGATTTTCCAACTCAAAATTCCAAATTCTTCCATAATTCTCCCCCAAATCAGCATGATAATATCTGGGACAATAATACCTCATTCTTCTGATATAAATTTTAGTTCTAGATTGTTTATATTGTTACTGTGATAAACACCTAACCCAAAAGCAACTTGGGGAGGAAGGGGTTAATCTCAGCTTACAGGTTTAAGTTCATCATTAAAAGATGCCAGGACAGGATCTTTAGTGAGGAACTTATAGGTAAGAATTGAAGTGGAAAGTAAGAAGGCTACTCACTGATGAGCTCCCTTTGGCTTTATCATCTACCTTCCCTGTATAGCCCAGCCCCAGCTACCAATGGATGGTACCACCCACTTTACNCTGGCCCCCATTAATTGGCAATCAATAAAATGCTGCAAACACATGGCCATAGGGCAATCTTATTGAGATAATTTCTTAATTAAGTTTTCCTCCTCATAGGTGATTCTGAATTCTGTCAAGTTGACAACTGAAGCTAACTATTCACTTTACATTAAAAGCAAGACTTCTGAAATTAGGAGAAACCTTTTTAAATCAAATGTTGACAATTGACAAAACAGCAAGGGAGACATGGTGCTTAGCACATGATTGCATGATTCTAGCCTGTGCAAACACCCAGGAGCACAACAGAAGATGGTTTGTATATNTTTATAATGCAGCACAGAAATGGCTGGGGAGTTCATGTTTGTCTTGTTTATCAAAATCAATACATANAACTCCTTCTGCCAATAAGAAAAGATTAGCATTAAAATATGTTTCCTATAGGAGATAAAGATTGTGTTCAGAGAGGAAAATGGATGTGTTATCATAAAAATAACAACCATGTGGCCAGTGTTATATTTTACTTTTAAATCAATCACAAATACACAGAATTGTTCTCAAGCTTCTGAGTATGCTCCATCAGTCCATACCTAAATTGTGACCTCCAAGTGCAAGGAATTAGTGATAGATCAACTTTTACCATAAATATTTCATAAAAGAATATTTCTTTTCTAAGAGTAGGTTGTCAGAAATTAATGCCATGTTGCAGCACCTGNTCCTGATTTGTGATTCTTCTAGATTCTCAGCTAGAATGAGGAGATTGAGAGAACTAACTAGCCATGCCATGAGAGCATGAGGAGCCTAAGTCTATGTAATTCAAAGCTAAGATTCTAAATATAACCTGCTTTGTCTCTATGTTACTTGTATACATGTTTCAGGAATATATATATATGTATATGTGAATATATATGTATGTATACTTATATATGCATGTAACAACAATTAAAAGTAAAAGAGATCATAAATTTGAAAGAGAGCAAGGAGTGGTATACAGGGGGTTTAGAGTGAAGAAAAGGAGAGGAAGAATGATGTAATTATATTACAATCTCAAAAAAGCCAAGACAAAACAAAACAACAACAACACACACAAAAAAACTAATAAGATTCTGAAGACATCACAGTGCATTTGGAAAAAACAAAAACAAAAAACACCACAAATGCCAACACTAAGAGGTTCAAGGACAGAGCTGCTAAAAGAAAGTCTCTGTAACCAGGTTCTAAAAACAAAGCAGAGACAAGATGCTATGAGATAACAATTTGGAGATAATGAAAGGGATGGTTGCACCCATGAAGTCCCAGCAGTATAAATGGCCAAACATGGCATGGCCATCACAACCNGTTGACATGTCAACATGGATGGGGNAAATCTCGAAAGGCTCCAACTTAGATGAAGANCTAGAGCAAATTCACGGGTGCTGAAAAAAGGAGAATCAGTCTTCCCCAGGTATGCACTCATGATAGGTTATACAATCCTTAGTGGTCATCTCTAGAAGCATGTACCATAAAACAACAGTAAATGAACTGAAATTTTATACATACACATATGTATAAATGAAAANAATAATTATCATAGAAAAATAGAGTGAATTGGAGAGGGATGCGGGACACAAGATTACTGGAGAGTGAGTGTAAGGGTTGAAGATATAAATATAGTACTTATGTATGAGATTTTCAAAAGCATAAGAAACTTAAATATAAAAATGAATTCATACAGGAACAAGTAGAGCACTTGTCTGGCATGGACAAGGCTCTGGTTTGAGCTCTAGCACTAATATATATGCATGTATGTGTATTATATATACATATTGTATATTACTGCATATACTAGAATAAAAAACTGAGAAATAACAGTAAATTCTAGCAAGGAGGTGGAGAAATGAACACTGGACATTGTTGGTTGGACTGCAAACTGAGACAGGTGTTTTGTTATGTAGTACAGCAGTTTCTTACACACTAAACATATTTTCACTATAGAATACAGAAAATAGTTCCTTTGTTTTTACTCAAATTAGTGGAGAATGTATAATTTCACATAAAGCTACTAAAATATGTACACAGTAGACTTTTGTGTAATTTCAAAATGGGAAAGACTAAGATACCTCTCAATGGGTTTGGACATACTGTTAAACATCTTAATAATGGAATTAATTGCCACAAAAATAAAATGTTCTCCTACAGTACAAATTACACATGGATTCTATTTAAATTACTGACTTAAATAAGCCAATCTAAAAAGAGAATAGAAATACTATGATTTCCACCATGACATTGTGCAGAGGCAAAACTGAATATCAGTTTTTGCTAGGATTTTAGGAGTTATAGAGAAGTGGGAAAACGAACTTATGTTTATAGGTATTTTAAGGCAGGAAACAGTCTTGCATAATATTTAAATGGAGGATTTGTGACTCTCTCTTTTCTGTCTGTCTGTCTGTTATCTGTCACCTATCTATCTATCTATCTATCTATCTATCTATCTATCTATCCATCCATCCATCCATCCATCCATCCATCCATCCATCCATCCATCTATCTATCTATCTATCTATATATATACACATCTAGATGTGTATAAGAGACAGTATATATACTTTTACCTCTGTTTATTGATGCAAAATTTTAGCTTAGGAGATTTACTGCTTGTGTTTTACCCTGAAAGACAACAGGAAAAGTTATTAACCATTTGCCACTCCCTGAGAAAGGAAATTTTCCCACTGGTAAAATAGTATCATCTTGAGATTATAGACAGTAGAATATTACGGAAATGTTTCTAGTGAAACAATGTGCCCAAACCAAGCTCCTGTAAACTTTTTCTTTGTTTTTACATTTTTCCCTCAGAGTTTGTATTTTAACATATGTGTGTGTATGTGTGTCTGTGTGTCTGTGTGTGTGTGTGTGTGTGTGTGTGTGTGTATGTATCCCAAAAGAAAGACTTTGGATGATAATGATATGTCAACATTGATTGATGACTTTAGTAAATATACTACTCTACAGCAGAATAAAGATGATGCAAGAGGCTGAGTGTGGGGATATGGATGTGGAAATTCCCTTGTCTTTCCTCTATGTGCTACAGAAAAATCAAGTGTATTCACAAAAATAATAAAAGAAGTCCCTTGGTCAATGCAAACATTGTAGGATTTATTTTACACTTTACTACAATTGAATGATATTTTTGAGTTTGAAAATAGCCATATACAAAAAGTCCAATTTCTTCCTCACTTTTTGCCCCTTCTACAGAACAGACTTCACTTGAGGTGGCCTTTAAAGCTGATCAAGTTGTGAACTCATAGAATCTGGACCAATGCTTAAGATGTATACATTCCTACCTCAGGAGCATTGGGAAGGCCCACCAACCTTGTACAACTTCTTTTTTTTTTAATTGAAAATAGATTCTCCCCAAACCTACCCATCCCCCTGCAATCTCAGTGGCTCCCTGAGACACAGAATCCTCCAGCTATGATTGGACCAAAAGGTGAATGACTCTTTTCACACCCAGAGAGTCCTGTCTCTAGGTCCTAGACCCTGGGGCACAACCCCAAGGACCACCCATTGCTGCCCCAGTTGCAGTCCAGCAGGGAAGACTATTGAAGGCAGGCCTCCCCACCAACACTCCCCCCATCGGACCCTGCAATCTTGCAATCTACAAGACCCAATCTCTCCCTGAAACCCACCCATTTTCCCCCTCCAACTCAGTAGCTCTCTAAGACACAGAATCTGCTAGCTCTGATTGGACCAAGAGCAGCTCCCTCAGACACCTCTTGCACCTATTAGAGGAAGAGATAGGAAGACACCAGTGCAAAAATACATACAGGAACATAAAGAGCAAATATGGCACCACCAGAACCTAGTGGTTCTACAGCAGCAAGAACTGAACATCACAATGTAGAAGAAGCAGAAGAAAAAAACCTTAAAAATAACTTTATGAAGATGATAGAGGTCTTTAAAGAGGGAATGAAAATTTCCCTTAAAGAAATTGAGAAAAAGACAAACAAAAAATTGGAAGAAATCAATAAAATCCCTTAAAGAAATGCAAGAAAACCAAGAAAAAGCAATCAAACAAGTGAAAGAAACAGTTCAAGATCTGAAAGTTGAAATGAAAGAAATGAAGAAGACACAAACGGAGGGAATGCTGGAGATGGAAAGTCTGAGTAAATGAACAGGAACTACAGATGCAAGCATAACCAACAGAATACAAGAGATGGAAGACAGAATCTCTGGCATAGAGGAAATAGATTTATCAATCAAAACACTAAAGCCAAAGAGTCATAACACAAAACATCCAGGAAATGTGGGACACCGTGAGAAGNCCAAACCTAAGAATAATAGGGATAGAAGAAGGAATAGAATACCAACTCAAAGACATAGAAAATATATTCAAAAAAACATAGAAGAAAATGTTCCCAACTTAAAGAAGGAAAGACCTATGAAGATAGATAGAAGATAGAAGAAGCTCACAGAACACCAAATAGACTAGACCCCCAAAATAAGTCCCCTTGCCGCATAATAATCAAACCACTAAACATACAGAATAAAGAAAGAATATTAAGAGCAGCAAAGGACAAAGGACAGGTAACATATAAAGGACACATCAGAATAACACCTGACTTCTAAATGGGGACTCTGAAAGCCAAAACGTCCTGGACAGATGTTATACAGACACAGCCCAGACTGCTATACCCAGCAAAGCATACAATCACCATAGATGGAGTACACAAGCTACTTCACAAAAAAGAAAAAAGATCTAAACAATAACTAAACACAAATCCAGTGCTACAGAAAGCACTAGAAGGAAAACTCCAACCTAAGGAAGATAGATGCAGCAACAAAAACACAGGCAATAGATAATTCCATAGCAGCAAATCATAAGGAAGGGAAATACACACACATCACCACCAAAAAAAAAAAGGAATTAACAATCATTGGTCATTAATATCAATGGATTCATTTCACCTATAAAAAGACACAGGCTAGCAGAATGGATATGAAAACAGGATCCATCTTTCTGCTGCATATAAGAAACAAACCTCAACTTCAAAGAAAGACACTACCTCAGAGTAAAAGGCTGGGAAAAGATTTTCCCATCAAATGGACTTAAGAAACAAGCTGGTGTAGCTAATCTAATATCTAACAAAATGGACTTCAAACTAAAATCAATCAAAAGAGATTGAGAAGGACATTACATATTCATCACAGGAATAATCCACCAAGATGAAGTCTCAATTCTGAACATTTATGCCCCAAACAAAAGGGTACCCACATATGTAAAAGAAACAATACTAAAGCTTAAATCGCACATCAAACCCCACATACTAATAGTAGGAGACTTCAACTCCCCACTCTCACCAATGGACAGGTCTNCCATATAGAAATAAGGGATTTAACAGATGTTATGACTCGTATGGACTTAATAGATATCAACAGAACATTCCACCCAAACACAAAAAGAATATACCTTCTTCTCAGCACCCCATGGAACCTTCTCTAAAATTAACCACATACTCAGTCACAAAGCAAATCTCAACAGATACAAAAAAATTCGAATAACCTCCTGTATTTTATCTGACTATCATGGCTTAAAGTTAAATTTCAACAACAACAAAAATCACAGAAAGCCTACAATCTCATGGAAACTGAATAATGCTCAACTGAATCACTAATGGGTCAAGGAAGAAATAAAGAAAAAAATTAAAAACTTCCTAGAATTAAATGAAAATGAAAGTACAAGACACCCAAACTTATGGGACACTGTGAAAGCAGTGCTAAGAGGAAAATTCCTAGCACAAAATGCCTGCATAAAGAAATTGGAGAAATCTCACACTAGTGACTTAACAGCACACCTGAGAGCTCTAGAACAAAAAGAAGCAAACTCACCCAGGAGGAATAGATGCCAGGAAATAATTAAATTGAGGGCTGAGATCAATAAAATAGAAACAAAGAGAACAATACCAAAAAATCAATGAAACAAAGAGTTGATTCTTTGAGAAAATCAACAAGACACAAACCCTTATCCAACCTAAGCAAAAGGCAGAGAGAGAGCACCCAAATTAACAAAATTAGAAATGAGAAGGGAGACATAACAACAGACAACGAGGAAATCCAGAGAATCATCAGGTCATACTTCAAAAATCTCTATGCCACAAAACTGGAAAATCTAATAGAAATGGACAATATTCTAGAGAGGTACCATATACCAAAATCAAATCAAGACCAGATAAAAATTTAAATAGACCTATAACCCCTAAGGAAATAGAAACAGTCATTAAAAGTCTCCCCACCAAAAAAAAGCCCAGGACCAGATGGTTTCAGCACAGAATTCTACCAGAATTTCAAAGAAGAGCTAATATCAACACTCTTGAAATTGTTCCACACAATAGAAACAGAAGGAACACTGCCAAATTCTTTCTTATGAGGCTACAGTTACCCTGATACCCAAACCACACAAAGATGCAACAAAGAAAGAGAATTACAGATCAATCTCCCTCATGAACATTGATGCAAAAGTACTCAATAAAATCTTTGCAAATCAAATCCAAGAACACATCAAAAAAATTATCCACCGTGATCAAGTAGGCGTCATTCCAGAAATGTAAGGATGGTTCAACATACAAAAATCTGTCAATGTAATACATCATATAAAGAAACTGAAATAAAAAAAAATGATCATCTCATTAGATGCTAAAAAAGCCTTCCACAAAATCCAACACCCATTCATGATAAAGGTTTTGGAGAGATCAGGGATGCAAGGAACATACATAACATCATAAAGGCAATATATAGCAAGCCAACAGCCAACATCAAACTAAATGGGGAGAAACCCAAAGCAATGCCACTAAAATCAGGAACAAGACAAGGCTGTCCACTTTCNCTATATCTATGCAATATAGTATGTGAAACTTCTAGCTAGAGCAANAAGCCAACAAAAGGAGATCAAGGGGATGCAAATTGGAAAGGAAGGAGTCAAACTTTCACTATTTGCAGATGATATGATAGTATACATGAGTGACCCCNAAAATTCAACCAGGGAACATCTACAGTTGAAAAACACTTTCAGTAATGTGGCAGGGTACAAAATTAACTCAAAAAATCAGTAGCCCTCCTACATAAAAATAATAAAGGGGTTGAGAAAGAAATCAGAGAAACATCAGCCTTTACAATAGCCACAAAGAACATAAAATATCTTGGGGTAACTCTAACCAAACAAGTGAAAGACCTGTATGACAAGAACTTTAAGTCTTTGAGGAAAGAAATTGAAAAGATATCAGGAAATAGAAAGATTTCCCATGCTCATGGATAGGTAGGATCAACATAATAAAATAGCAATCTTATCAAAAGCAATCTGCAGATGCAATGCAATTCCCATCAAAGTCCCAACACAATTCTTAAAACATAACCTGGAAAGAACAACACTCAATTTCATATGGAAAAACAAAAGACCCAGGATAGCTAAAACAATCCTGTACAATAAAGCAACTTCTGGAGGCATAACCATCCCTGAACTCAAACTCTACTATAGAGCTATAGTAATAAAATCAGCTTAGTATTGTCATAAAAATAGACATGTGGACCAATGGAATAGAATTTAAGATCCTGACATTAATCCACATATATTTGAACACCTGATTTTTGACAAAGAAGTCAAAACTGTACAATGGAATAAAGAAAGCATCTTCAACAAATGGTGCTGGTATAACTGGATGTCAACATGTAGAATATTGTAAATAGATCCATATCTATCACCATGGACAAACCTCAAGTCCAAGTGGATAAAGACCTCAACATAAATCCAGCTACACTGAACTTGATAGACTAGAAAGTAGGAAGTAGCCTTGAATGCATTGGTATAGGAAACCACTTCCTAAATGTCACACCAGTAGCACAGACACTGAGAGCAACAATTAATAAATGGGACCCCCTGAAACTGAGAAGCTTCTGTAAGGCAAAGTACATGATAAATAAGACAAAATGACAGCCTACAGAATGGGCAAAGATTCATCAACTCCACATTTGACAGAGGGCTGCTCTCCAAAATAAATAAAGAACTCAAGAAACTAGACATCAAATTACCAAACAATCTAATTAAGAAATGAGCTAAACAGAGCATTATCAACAGAAGAATCTCAAGTGACTGAAAGACATTTAAGGAATTGCTGAACATCCTTAGTCATCAGGGAAATGCAAATTAAAATGATTCTGAGATACCATCTTGCAGAATGGTCAGAATAGCTAAAATCAAAAATACTGATGACACATGAGAGGATGTGGAGCAAGGGGAACATTCCCCCACTTTTGAAGGGAGTGCAAATTTGTACAGCCACTTTGGAAATCAGTATGGCAGTTTCTCAGAAAATTGGGAATCCATCTACCTCAAGACCCAATGATACCACTCTTGGGCATATATCCAAGGAATGCTCAGTCATATCACATCTATGCTCATCTATGTTCATAGCAGGATTATTTGTAATAGTCAAATCCTGGAAACAACCTAGATGCCCCTCAACCAAAGAATGGATTAAGNAAATATGGTACATATACACAATGGAGTACTACTCANCAGCAAAACACATGAAATTTGAAGGCAAATGGATGGAACTAGAAAATATCCTGAGTGAGGTAACCCAGGATAAGAAAGACAAATATGGTATATACTCACTCATAAGTCAATACTATATGTGAAGCAAAAGATAACCAGACTACAACCCCCAGGTGCAGAGAAGCTAGCTAACAAGGAGGACCCTAAGAAGGACACATTGATCACCCTGGTAAGGGGAAGTAGATGAGATATCCTGAGTAAACTAGGGGTGAGGGGGGCAATAGAGGGTAGGGGATGGGGAATGAGAACATAAAGGAATGGGATGATTGAGCTGGAACAGGGATGGAGTTGGAGAGAAATGAAAGAGATACCTTGATGAAGGGAAACATCATGGGAAAAGGGAGAACCTGGTGCAATGGAAGTTCCTAGAAATCCACAAGGATGACCACAGCTTAGACTACTAACAATGATGGAGAGGATGCCTGAGCTGGTTTACCTTGGTATTCATATGGGTGAAAACCCTAACTGTTATCATAGAGCCTTCATCTAGTAACTTATAGAAGCAGATGCAGAGATCCACCATGCCAAGTTCCAGGAGTTTAGTGAAAGAAAGGGAAGAGGGATTCTATAAGCAAGGGACATCAAGATAATGATAGGGAAACCTACAGAGACAACTGAACCAAGCTAGAGGGGACTCATGAACTTTAAACCGACAGTTGTGGAACCTGCATGGGACTGGACTAGGCCCTCTGCATAAGCAAGACAGTTGTGTAGCTTGGTCTGCTTAGGGGGCCCCTGGCAGTAGGATAAGGATCTACCCCTGGTTTATGAGCTGGCTTTTTGGAGCCCAGTGTCTACAGTAGGACAACTTTCACAGCTTTGATTCAGGAGGAGGGGCTTGGACCTGCCTCAACTGAATGTACCAGGCTTTGCTCACTCCTGAAAAGGGAGCCCTTACCTTTTCAGAGCAGGGAATGGGGGTGAGATAGGCTGGGGAGGAGTGTGAAGAGGAAAGAGACTGGGATCTGTGGTTGACATATAAAATGAATAAAAAAAATTCTTAATCGCAAGTGTTGATGTGTGATTAGTGAATTCAACTCTCGTGTATCTTGTAAGCACGCAATACCCAAATTTAAATTTATTAATACAGAACATACATATTTGGAGTTTGGCTAGGGAAGTAGATCAGTGCCTTGCTCGGCCATCACCAGAGAGGCTTCCTCCTGCAGCTGATGGGAAGAAATACAGAGACCCACAGCCAGACAATAGGCTGAGAGTTAGAGAGCTTGGTCCACTAAGCCCAAAATGGGATATCTATATCAAATCTCTCCCCTCAGGGCTTGGGAACTGCATGGAAGATGNGGTAGAAAGAGTTAATGACATCTGAATCATCAATGCCTCACATTGGATCTCCTACACATGGTGATCTGTTGGCATGCAGACAGAGGATTTAAGATATTTCAAAGTCTGCACAACTGCCTGTTTGGATATAGTTTTAAAGGGGTCCNTGTGACATCTCTGTGAACACATGATAAGATGGACTTCATGATATACTAAGCAGTAGAATGTCATTCTACTTTATGTACCATGTGTACATGGNGCTGACAATGCCCCATGATCAGACGCCACTGGAACAAATTGATCAGTGTCATGTTGGAATGTTTGAGAAGCACANGAGGCATGGACAGGTTGACATAACCACAAGACACAAAGGTAATGTTTTCAGTTGTAAAGAACAAAGTTGTCCTTTGTTGGGAAATATTTGCAATTGGAGGTATTCATATAAACAAATTAAGCCAGTCTCAGAATAACAATGAACAACAACAAAAGATTTTTTAAATGATTTATATAACAGAGTTAAACATATTCCATTTAGTGTTCCAATCTTTNTTTAAAATCTTTCCATAAAACAAATCTTCATTGGACTTAAGAAAGTGTCCACAGACAGCACATTTTCCTGGGTCCATCCTTTACAGCTGCTTCTTTGACATGTTACTTCAAAAAAGAAGNGATTATTCTAGACATAGTCTGAGNCATAAACCCTAGCCTGACTCCTTTAAAGGTCAAGGAGGTAGCTCTCATCAATTTTTCTAACAATTTCATTTCTTTATGCAGTCTATAAGTCATTATCCTAAGAATTCATCCTGTGATGGAACACAGGCAGAGAGTTGAGGAACTAAACCCCAACATGTTCAACATACTTACTGAGTATGGAGTGAATGAAGACATCTGTCTCACCTCTTTCCCATCCCTACCTGTGACTGCCCATGGTACATCATAAAACTTCAAGTGNGTGCATAAAATTCCATTGTGTTTTATGCTTTCNTTGGCCCAAGCTTTTTAGCTGGAAGGTTCAAGCATGTCCATGNGAGATTCAATTTTGTCACTGCGGATAAAACATAGAAGCCAGAGTGACCATTTAGAACTCTATTGCCAGGGCTGGTGTGAAGGGTAGAGAAGGGATGATGTCATAGCTTTCTTTTCCTTCTTTATTTTTAAATCCCCTGAAGCATTCATCNCCTCTTCATTCTTAGGTCTTTGAATTTAGAGGTGATGCTGAGGATATTCCATTCTCTAGGTTTCAAACAGCTCTTCTTTGTGCCTCAGCTTCAGTGGACAGGCTGCTGGCAAGGGTGTTGTAATGGCAGCATTAGTTCCTTTGAGCCACTCACTGTTTTGCTTAATTATACATTCTTCCTGGACTTGTCTGTGTTTTCTCATTGCAATCTCCTCTGCCAACAGTGTCAAATCAAGCCACTCTTAGCACATGTTTCCCTTTCATTCCTTTATGGGGGAAATAGAGCAAGAGATGGTTAACAATTGTTACTCTTCAGTTATTTAAACTAATGAAAGCAACGGCCATGCTGCCACTATGGGATCTCAAGGGTGTATGTGCAGTGGGGAGAATGAGTTGCATGGGCTCTTAATTACCCCACACAAAGGGCAGTGTTTGCTCCTCAGTCACAAGGGATTGATGGCCTACTTTCCTTTCCCGTCAATGGAGTCTCTCTGTGTAACTCTCCTTCCCGCCTCACAGTATCAATTCTGGAATAGATGCCAGCAGAGCTTTTGGTTCTCATGTACTTAGGTTTCAGATGAGACACAACCGGCAACATGAGCTTTGAGCCTACTCATGCTCCATGCACAAATGCTGGGCACTATCAGCCTTCCTGGGCCATCTTTCATTTGTCTATGAATGGCAGGAAATTAAGGACCCTCTATACCCCACCTCACCACTTCCTATGTCCTTGAAACCCATTTCTATTACTGTCTTAGGTCAACCTGATTTATTCTATTCTCCGTGATATGAATGGATCATTATAGGGATCAGAAAATCAAAAGATCCCCCCCAAAAATATCCCCTCTACAGGTGTAACTTCATGTCCCCCAAGGATAGAATTCTCCGTGGCTTTCTCACCTCTCCTAGTCACCGACTGGTGATGTCATTTTGTCACTTTGTTCTTCCTCCCCTCTTTCCTTGTTATTCTCAAGAGTCTTGCATTTATAGTGTAATTGTTTTCAGAATTCTTGGAATCTCCAGATTCTCAGACAAATATCGAGATTACAGCTTGGCCATATACAATCCTTAGTGAATGGAAACAGACCAAGTTGTCATTCGCTGTGTATGGCCCTTCTCTGTTGTTCACGCTGNCCCAAAGTCATTTATTTTACTATAATGCCTTCTTTTACTATTTATTTTTATTGGTTTATTTAAACTTGAGTATACTTGCCAATGTATGGGCTTTGTTTGCATGTCTGTATTTTCAGCTACCTGTAGTCCATTGTAGAGAGGACAGGGGTTTAGGATTCCTTGAAATCCATAAGAGAACTTGATATTCAAAATAAAAAAAATTACTTGATCATCTCAAGTTAAGTTTGGGGACATCGAACCAAAAGGAAGAGGGTGTGATAGAGACACGAGGAAGCCTAGTGTCTCACAACCCAATAAAGAAGTATAATCAATGGGGTACCAAAATACCTGTGATGTGGAAGAAGATGGAGGAAGACTGGGGGTAGATAAAGGATCACACAGGGTTATGAGGAGGGGATGGAAGGCTATGTATATAAATTAACAAAAACTAAGGATGTATGAACAAGGCTTATGGAAACCAATAGTTATTAAGCTAATTTTAAAATAAAACTAAAATCAATAGTTTGAAAGGAGGTAGCAGTGTGTGGTAGTTTGATTAAGAATGATCCCCATAGACTAATAGATTTGNATACTTCACCACCAGAGAATGGAACTCTTAGGAAGGATTAGGAAGTGCGGCCATGTTGGACTAGGTGTGGATTTGTTGGAGAAGCTGTGTCACTGTGCGTGGGCTTTGAGGATTCAAAAGCCCATGCCAGGCCCAGACTTTCTCCTTCTGTCTCTGTCTCTTTTTCTGCCACCCCACCCACTTCTCTGCCTGCTGCCTGTGGCTCAGTGTGNAGAACTCTTAGGTATCTCTCTAGCGCCATACTGGCCACAATGCTTCCCTCCATGATGATAATGGACTAACCCTCTGAAAGTGTAAGCAAACCTCTAGTTAAATCATTTCTTTTCTAAGAGTTGCTTTGGACATGTTGTCTTTTCACAGCAATAGAACAATGACTAAGACACACTGCATAGGTTGATAAGGCTGCTCCCAGAAGACATGGGCTATTAAACAAAAGTCACAGTGCAAAGCATTGGATACTCTTCTGATTTATTGCCGGACTCTGCATGCCACATCATCAACCTGCCAGGAAAGGTATGTCCANTGGAGCAGCAGTGCTGTAATTATAGCTGATTGGCTCCCAAGACATCAAACTATAAGGAAAAAATATGTATA
Source organism: Neotoma lepida (assembly GCA_001675575.1). Lineage (NCBI taxonomy): Eukaryota > Metazoa > Chordata > Mammalia > Rodentia > Cricetidae > Neotoma > Neotoma lepida. Next base: position 10,384 of record LZPO01009052.1, on the reverse strand, counting down.
ACACTTCAAAATATAGCAATACAATGTTTTCCTGAACAGGGCTCCAAAGCAGAGAAACTATTCTAGGAACCAACAAATGGAATTATGTGAATTAAGAAGCTGTTGCAAAGTAAAGAAAGTCATTATCAAATTGAAGGGATAGCCAAACATAAAACAGGAGATTAATGTCCAGGATATATAAAGAACTGCAAAAAGTAAGCACCAACAAAACAATTTTTCAATCAGTGGAAAGGCTAATGAGCTGGACAGTTCTCAAAAGAAGAAATAACAATGGGCACTCAATGCTATAAAAGTGTTCAACATCTGTAGATAATCAGGNAAGTATGAATTCAAATCGCTTTGCGACTCCATCAGAATGGTTCCCGANGATGTTGCTGAGGATGTAGGGGAAGAACTGCTCACAAGCATGTAAACCTGTGACAGCCTCTACAGAAATTGAGATACCATTTTCTCAGAACACTGAAAACAGAACTATGCTGTGACTCAATTATATCACACTTGATGTCATGTCTGAGGCATTCTAAGTCAATGTATCTGTGAGATACTTGTTTCCAGCTATATTAGTCACAATAGCTGGAAAAGAGAACCATCCTAGATGTCCCTCAACAGAAATAAATTAATAAATGCNATGTATTTTATATTATATTATATATAATGAAATATATATAGTTAAATTTTATGAAATTATAAATAAAAATTAGATTATGCTATTGGCACAAAATATATACAGCTAGAAATCATTATTTTAAATGAAGTAAGCCAGACTTAGAAAGACAAAAATAAGTATTTTTTCTCATATGCAGAACCTACATATGTGAGTGTGTGTGTGTGTGTGTTTGTGTTTGTGCTTGTTGACCACAAAACTAGCAAACAGATCTTAAGAGGAGAGAAAAAAGTCTTAACAAAAATAGGAAAGGGAAAGGGTGGCAGAATACATGTAAAAAGAAAACAGAAGAGGTGACTAACTACTAACTGCAGAAAGAAAGGGAATTTGTGAGGAGGAAGTACGGAGGCCAGGGGAGGATAGTGTGAGAAGGCAATGAATGAAAAAAGTATAATGACATATATGTACTAAGATGCCAAGATTAAACCCACTGTTTTTTATGTTGATTTAAAATACAAACATAGAAAAATAAGCCTGTTAATCAATATAAATTATATGTGAAATAAAAATAAATGCATAAGCATGAGAGGGACTATCATGACACATGACATCTTGACAA